>MU686806.1:49091-61833 GCA_026770625.1 Nicotiana glauca
AAATCTAGCAACGTCAATATAGTGCACAAATTAATACATATAGCTTAGAATTCAAGGTTCACAATCACTACCCGAATATATTTAGGCCATTAACCCTTTCTTTGCACAAGTCTTTGCTCCCATCCCATTACTCTCACTAGGTTTTAGGTTATAGAAAGACATGCATATTGAGTTCAACCCTTATTTTCAAAAACCTACGCATGAGACTCCCCCCCTTAATTTAAAATAGAATTTCAATGGGAAAAGTTAGGGATTTTACCTGTAGGGATAGGGGGGGTATGAAGATAAGCTTGAATTTCTCCGGCCCGGATAGCTTTGAAGAACAAGAGTTTGGAGAAGATGAGTTTCTCTCTCAAGACCCTCTCTTCCTCTCTCTTAATTTGATCAGAATATCGTTAAAAATGAGGGGGGTTGGGGTGTTTTATAAAAAGGGGTCGGGTTTTAAAATTGGGAAAAATAGAAGCCCGGCAAGATCTGCGGTCGCATTCTGCGATCGTAGAACTAAAATGCAGTCCGCATAGTGGACCGTAGAAATGCCCTTAAAACTATGAAGGTCTATTCCGGTATGTGGCAGGACCGCAGAAATGCCCTCAAAACTGAAATGCGGTCCGCATATTGATTATGCGATCGCATAATGGACCGCACTTTCAACATCAATTTTGACCAATCTACTATTTCACTATGCGGCAGGAATGCGGTCCGCATAGCTGATCTGCGAACGCATTCTGGACCGCATAAATGACAATCTCTGGAAACTTGATTCTTTTGATTTTTAAAAGCTTAGTTTACTACCAAGGGTCCGAACCGCGGCTCGCAAGCTCGCCGTGAAGAATTCTACACATTCCTAACACATGTTCGGAGCCGATACCACAAGTTACTAGGTTTTGAGTTCAAAAATTTTACGGGGTCTCACATCCTACTCTCAACCCTTATTTATGTTTATTACTCTCTTGCACCTTGTGTGCAGATCTATGTGCACCCACTGAGGCTGAGTGAGGATTTCTCTGCCGAGCATTATATCTGGGAGCATCAAGGTAGCTACATGACGTCCGCAGTCCTGATCTTCCCATCTAACCTATTTGCTTTATTTCCGCATTTCTTTAGAGAAATATGTAGTAGGTTGACACCTGTGTATTAGAGGTTCAGACTTGTGACACCGGATTCTTTGGGCTGTGTAGTAGTATTTGCACTTGGGTTTTCCGCGTATTTTAAATATTTTTCAGAGTTTCAGTATTATGACTTAGTAATTATTTGTATTAATTGAATCATGAACTGTATAAAAAGGGTTAAGGTTGTTGAATTCGTCGGGCTTGCCTAGTAGTATGTTGGGCGCCATCACAACCGGGGTTAGGGTCGTGACAGTTTCGGATGTGTTTCGGAAGGTTTTAAATTCTTAAAAAGTTGCAGGTTTTCAGTTGCTGACATTCTGGTATTTCCTTCTTCGCTTTCGCGGGAGGACCCTCGCGAACGCGATGAGTTAATTGTGATGAAGGAAAATTCCTTCTACGCGAACGCGAGACCCAGGTCATTAACGCGAAGCTTTGGGGGTTTACCCTTCGCGAATGCAGGCCTGGTATCGCGAATGCGAAGGCTTGTGGCCTTGGCAGGGGGAAGGGAGAATTATACCTACGCAAACGCGACCACTTGGACGCGAACGCAAGGGCTCGAGGAGTTTCTTCTCCACTAACGCGAGCCGTCTTCCGCGAACGCGAAGGCCTATCAGGTCTAACTCATTGCGAACAGGATGAGCCTATCGCGAACGTGATGACCAATTCAGCCCAATCATTTTAATTTTTAAAAACAGTAGCCATTACGGGATTTTTACAAAAACTCATAACTTCTTCATCTTAACTCCAAATTGTACGATTTTTGAAAGGGGATTTCACCACCAATTCATAGGTATGTAATCTTAGACTCATTTTCTTCAATTTTCATTAACACCCATTAGATTTCTAGGCTTAAATCATGTTCTTAAGGGTAGAAAATTAGGGATTTGGGTAGAGTTAGTGCTTTTTGATTAATTGTGATTTAGACCTTGTTTTGGGGTTAAATTTTGGAACTAATTATATATTCGGGCTCGTGGATGAATGGGTGATCAGATTTTGATCCGAACCTCGTGTTTTGACCAAGAGGGCCGGGGTCGATTTTTGACTTTTTGGGAAGAATGATTAGAAAGCTATAATTAAGTATTGGAATTGGATTGTTTAGCATTTATTGATGTTATTAAGTCGCTTATGTATAGATACGATTGAGTTGGAGCCAAATTCAAAAGGAAAAGCGGTGTTTGAGGCCTGAGTTGGCTGTGAATGTTCGAGGTAAAGTGTTCGGTCTAACCTTAGCTTGAGGGATTAGGAGTTGTGTTCTATTTGCTTCTTTGTCACGACCCAAAATCCACTAAGGGTCGTGGTGGCGCCGGATACCGCTGTCAGGCAAGCCAACTTAATCAATCGATTAATTTTTCTTTTTAATACCTTTGAAATCTAGGACTTTTCCTTCCGTTTTTCATAAATGAAAAAAAGATCACCACTTAAATTCAAATTAAATAAACGATTAGTACAAATCTTTTGAAAACCATCTCAAAACTCAGTGTCACAAGTGCATGAGCATATACTGATAGGGAAATAAAATACAACATCCGTCCGTAATACAGTGGACAGGAAATAAATACAATATGCCGAAAGAGACTACACTAGCTGCGGGTCGCCTCGAATAATGCAACTCACCTAGTCCCAAAACCATCCGCGCTGCTACGCCCAGTAGGCTGCTAGAGATACATGTACCTGTGCAACAAAAATGCACAGAAGTGTAGTATGAGTACGTAAACAACGTGTACTCAATGAGTATCCCGTCTAATCTCGAAGAAGTAGAGACGAGATGGTCAACTTCGACACTTACTAGAGGTCAATTCTAGAAATGTGATGAAAATCATGGATTTATGTAATAGTTCTAATTCACGAAGCCGGAAAATAGGTAAACACCTTCAACAAATAATCAAGGGCTTTCAAGGTTTATTCTTTATTATTTTATCAATTTATATCAAGCCAAGAAACGCAAGTTTCACATTTAAAAATCCTCAAGTGACAAATAACATGCACAAATCACACCGAGGCGACGACCCGATCCAACAGAAATGTAAATTGTGCACTGCCGAGGGTCGAACGACCCGAACCATAGATACATCTATTACCCCGCTTGCGAATCTATCCATGCGATGCAGTCAACATAAAATAAACAATTTGCGAATCATCCATGCGACACAGGAACACATAAAATAAATACTCAAATAGCCAATTAAGAATTTGTCGGGGAATAATTATCCAAATAAAATAATTTCTCTTTTCACAATTCAGAAAAAAATGATGTTTAAGCCCTTTTTTACATTCATTTACTAATCCAGGGTGATATAAGAAATTAAAGCTATCAATGAGTTCATAAATAATCCAAGTATAACATGCTTTTGGGTCCTAACTACCCGGACAATAGCATAATAGTAGCTACGCATGGACTCTCATCCCCTCGTGCGTATGTAGCCCCCGCAATTAGGAGCACATAATCAATTATTTCACCTATGGGGACAATTCCCTCTTACAAGGTTAGAAAGGAGACTCACCTAGCTCCAAAGACGCATAACCGACATTCTACATTCCTCCAGACTTGCACCAGCGCACAATACTCCAAAACTAGCCAATGATTATACAAATCCATTAATATATGCTCAATTAAACTTTACAACCCCAATTTGTAACGATTCCTAACCCCGAACAAAATGTTGACAAAAATGCCCTTGGGCCCACATGCCCGAAAATCCGAAATTTCTCAAAGATAAAGTTTACCCATGAACTCACGAACTCAAATATATGATTTTCTCTTACTTCTATGCTCAAAATCGTGGTAAAATTCAATTTATCAAGTTTCTAGGTTTTCTTCCAAAAATCCTAACTTGCCCACAATGTTTATATCTAATTCCATGATATAATCTTGAATTTAGCTTGGAAATGAGTAGGAGTATCTTACCTAAACATAGATGACAAAATACCTCTTTGAAGCTCTCCAAAAAATTGCCCAAGCCATGAAAAATGAGAGAAATAAACTCAGATCACGATTTTTAAACATCCATTCTGCCCCAGCTGTTTCCGCTTCTGCGGAATTATTTCCGCTTATGCGGTTAAAACGCCGCTTCTGCGGCTCCTTCCCAAGCCGCCCAGCTTTCACTTCAGTGCTTCCTTTTCCGCAGGTACGGTCCCAGGCCGCTTCTGCGGCTCTGCTTCTGCATCTCTGCTTCTGCGAATTCCTAACTGCATATGCGGTCCCTCCTCCCTTCACTCCCAACCGCTTCTGCGGTCCCTTCCTCGCTTCTGCGGGGCCGCTTCTGCAGTTCAATTTCTGCAGAAGCGAAAATACCAGCAACCAGACCCTTCAGCCATTCTTCAACTACCAAATTTGATCCGTTAACCATCCGAAATCCACCCGAGGCCCTCGGGACCTCAACCAAAACTACGAACCAATCTCAAAACACATTACGGACTTGCTCGAGGCCTCAAATTGTGTCAAACAACGCTAAAACCATGAATTACATCCCGATTCAAGCTTTATGAACTTTGAAATTTCAAACTTCTACTTCTGATGTTTAAACCTATCAAATCACGTCTGATTGATCTCAAATTTTGCACACAAGTCATATTTGACATTACGGACCTACTCCAGCTTTTGGAATCGATTTCTGAACCTGATATCAAAAAGTCCACTTCCAGTCAAACTTCTTAAAAACCTTCAAATTTGTATCTTTAGCCAAATGGCTTCAAAATGACCTACGGACCTCTGAATTCACTTCCGATCGCGCTCCTAACTCCAGAATCACCAAACGGAGCTACTCCCATTCTCAGAATTCCAAACGAACATCGATAACACTAAAGTGCACTTCAAACCAAACTTATGAAATTTCTTCTAAAATGCTAACTTCTACAATAGGCGCCAAAACACTCCCAGATTATCTAAAACCCGATCCGGGCATACGCCCAAGTTCGAAATCATAACACGACCCTGATGGAACCTTCAGATCTTGATTCTGAGGTCGTTTACTCAAAAATCCAATCTTAGCCATTTTCTCCAACTTAAGGCTTCTGAAATGAGATTTTTCATTTCAATCTAACTCCGATCTTTCTGAATTTCAATTCCGACCATACGCACAAGTCGATATACTTGAAATGAAGCTGCTCATGGCCTCAGACCGCTGAACGATGCACTGGAGCTCAAAATGACCGGTCGGGTCGTTACATTCTTATTGAGTACGCTGTATAGGCATGGTGACGAGTATCTATACGTTGGTTTCGAGCTTGACCGTGAGTCTTAAATTGAAATTTGTTGTGTACTTAAATGATACTATGGATGCTTTAATTGATGATTATCGATATTGGCCAAGGATTAAGTTTGTTTTCGTGGAAATTACTATGATTGAGTAGCGGTGTTAGCTTAGATGAGTAGAAGTTGAGTTAAGATTTGTTATAGCTGATTCTCCCTTGCCGGGACGTATTTACTTTTACTGTCGAATCCCTTGCTAGGATAGTGTAGTTTATTGTTGATCCTTAGCGGGACACTTGGTATGGTTGTTCCTAAAGGTATATAAAAAATATGGATCGGGTTACATGCTGCAACAATACTATATATGGATCGGGTTGTGCGCTGTAACATTATTAAATATGGATCGGGTTGCACGCCGCAAAAATACTAAATATGAATTGGGTTGCACGCTGCAATAAATGTTATATTGGATCGGTTGCACTCTGCAACAGTGTTAATTGATAAGTGATAGGGTTGCGCGCTGCAACAATATTTTTATTGTTTTGTTGTAGATTCTGAGTTGTTCTCTCATATTTCTCTTAAGTTCCTGATGGATTTGACATTTTCCCTGTAGCATGTACCCTCTCCCATTTAAATTGTTTATTCCTCTTATTTTCTGCTTTATATAACTGCAGAGCTTTATCTGGAGTCTGGTCTTAGCCTCGTCACTACCTCGCTGGGGTTAGGCCAGACACTTATTAGCACATAAGGTCGGTTGTGTTGATGCTACACTCTGCACTATGTGCAAATATCGGAGTAGCAGTTGGACAGTAGCACTTGGGGAGCCAGCCTTCAATCCATCCAGAGATCCCGAGGTAGTCCTGCAGGTGTCCGCAGGCCTGACGGTCTCTTCTATTTTATTATGTATTTTGTTTTCATTAGATTTCGAGACAAATGGTATTTCTTTCAGACATTTGTTGTAGAAATCTTAAATAGTCCGTCCGTGAATATTGTGACACCAGATTCCGGGTAGAGGAGTTCATTGGTATTGTAGTGCTGGTTTGGTTATTTTTAGCTATTAAAGTATTCCGCTTATTTCTGTTATCTTTAATTTTATAATATTGATTACACGTTAACTCAAGTTGTTAAAAAGGATAAAAATGAAAGAGTTAGAATTTCTATATTTCGTGGCTTGCCTAGTTTCTATGAGTATGCGCCATAATGACTCCCGAGGGTGGGAAATCCGGATCATGACACTTTGGTCGCTAATTTTAATTTTTGGATAATTAGCGACCAAAGTTGGTCTCTTTTCAGGTCAACATTGGTCAAAATTAAAAATCACTTTTGTATTTGCTATCTAAATAATATAAATATAATCCATTAGCACTTTCGTAATACAAGGGATGAATACACTAAAATATACTCTAACATGCTACATATGTAATTTAAGTAGTACAACAAAGCGTGTTATATATATATATATGTATGTAAATTTATTCATCGACTTATAACCTACCCAGATTCATCGTTGAATATTAAAAATAAAACATCTCGACTTATATCAATTAATCTGTTATATATAATTGATTCATCGACTTCTAACCTAGTGATGAACGCATATAATTCATTTACTCTGTTACAATACAAATAATGAGTACAGTATCATGTACTATAACATGCTATATATGTAGTTAAAGTAACATGAAATGTGTGTGTTATATATATACACACACACTACCATATACAGTAACAAGTTATATATACGTTATTGTATTACAGCGAAGTGTCTCTGTGTGTGTCTATATATATATATATATATATATATATATATATATATATATATATATATATATATATATATATATATATAAGAACATGAAGCGCTCAGAACACAGGGTCGAGTTCTTTTAGGTATTGATACACTTGTAAATTGATTCATCGACTTATAACCTACTCAGATGCATCTTTGAATATTAAAAACAAAACGTCTCGACTTACATCAATTAATATGTTATAATCGATTCATCGACTTATAACCTAGTGATGAATGAATGTAATTCATTAACTCTTTTATAATACAAATAATGAATACAGTAGCATATACTATAACATGCTATATATGTAGTTAAAGTAGCATGAAGTGTGTGTTATATATATACACACACTAACATATACAATAACAAGTCATATATATGTTATGGTATTACAATGAAGTGCCTACATGTGTGTGTGTCTCTATACAGACATACACACACACAAACACACACACACACACACACACACACACACACACACACATATATATATATATATATATATATATATATATAAGAACATGGAGCTCAAGGAATACAGGGTCGGGTTCTTTTAGGGATTGCTTATATTGTAAATTGATTCATCGACTTATAACCTACTCAGATGCATCTTTGAATATTAAGAACAAAACGTCTCGACTTAAATCAATTAAAATGTTATAATTGATTCATCAACTTATAACCTAGTGATGAATGAATTTAATTCATTAACCCTGTGATAATACAAATAATGAATACAGTAGCATATACTATAACATGCTATATATGTAGTTAAAGTAACATGAAGTGTGTGTTATATATACACACACACTAACATATACTATAACAAGTTATATATACTTTATAGTATTAAATTAGAGAGAGAAAGAGAGAGAGTGTGTGTGTGTGTCTATATATATATATACATACAATTCATAGAATAATATTATTGTCACGACCCCAATCCCGGTCGTGATGGCGCCCAACATCAAATGCTAGGCAAGCCCGAACATATAACACTCACAACTCAAACACACAATCCATTTTCCAATTTATAGCGTTAGATTATCAGATGATATAGTTCTAAACAGTGATTATAGACAAAAGTGGTACGGAAATCGCAACAACTGCCAATAAAACTCCCAAAGACCTGAGGTCATGAGTCCAGAGCCTCTAAGATAACAAAATAATACATCCTCAGTAATACTGATGTTATAAAATGCGGAAATAATAAAGGGATAGGGGAGGAGTCAGGTCCTGCGAACGTCAGGCAGCTACCTCGACAACTCCTGAGAAGCTCTGAAAAAGAGCAAATAGCTCAACTATGCTCCCGAGACACATGAATCTGCACACATGGTGCAGGGAGTAAAGTGAGTACTTCCAACTCAGTAGTAATAAGAGTAAATAATAACTGAGCGGTAAGAAATCACGTAAGAACACTCCATCATGCTATATAGTACAGTACAACCTTTTGAATAAAATAGTAAAACCGTGAAAATCCTTTAGAAACATCTAGCTCAGTTTAAAAATCTCTTTTTCCAACAGCAAGCATATGAATGCGATATCAGGTAGTGCAAGTCCGCACACAGGTCAGCCCATCGGGCACAGCACTCTACTTACAAATAACACCAGGGTATCTGGTACACAGTGCAAGAAATAGCATGGATGCCAATGATATGAGAGTGCTAAATGTCATGCCACGTAGTACAGACAGGAATCAATGCGTGAATGCAATGCAATGTACATGAACGCTGCGGCGTACAACCCAATCCATTTGGGTACCTGCGCTCACTTTGGGGGTTCAGACTCCGGAGGGGCTCCTACAGCCCAAGCGCAATATCAATATCACACCGCTGCGGCGTGCAGCTCGATCCATGCACAGTACAAAAATGCACATAAGCCCCTTGGGCAATAGTAAAATAGCAGTTCTCAGCTCAAAACGTCAGGAAAATGTCATTTAAGTTTTCAAATCTTAGAAAGATGGCTGAGTTTGCAAAACAATATTTAGAACCTTGAACTGAGATCAAATAATATGCAACGTAATGCAAATAAAGTGTTATCAATCCCTGAAGGATTCGAATAATCGGCACGAATCCCAAAACATGGAAATCAGCCCAAATCATGAGAGCATCAAGTAGTTTTCAGTCAGTCACGCAGTAAAATCAACAACCGGGACGGACCAAGTCACAATCCCCAATGGTGCTCTACCCCACGCTCATACCTGGCATGCAAGTCACCACAATACAGCACTATGATGTGCAAATTCGGGGTTTCACACCCTCAGGGTATCATTTACAAGTATTACTCACCTCAAACCGGTGAAATCTCTAGCTCGCAACGCCTTTGCCCCTTAATTCAGCCTCCACGCGCATTGAATCTAACCAAAATCAGAGCGAATGCATTACAATATGCTAAGGGAACAATACCCAATCGAAAACAATCGAAAAATATCTAGAATCTCGAAACTAGCAAAACCCGAGCCCCAGGCCCGCTTCTAAAAAAATTACAAAACTCACATTACCGAATTCGTCATCTCGCCACGAGTCCATACATACCAAGAACTCCCAAATCCGAGCTCAAATGACCTATCAAATTCCAATTTGAAATATTAAAACTCAAGCCCTAGCTTTACCCCTTTTTAATGAATTTCAACCAATTTCCATGATAATTCTACCATAAACTTGAATAATTAGGCCAAGGAACTTACCTCCAATCATTAACCCTTGAATCCCTCTTCAAAATCGCCTCCAAGCTCTCAAAAATCGCTCCACAATGGAGGAAAAATGACATAAGCTCGCGGATGAATTATTGATATAAACCCTTCTGCCACAACGATTTTTCGCTTCTGCGCTTTAATTACCGCTTCTGCGGTCACCACTTTTGCGGTTCCCCAAGCGCTTCTGCGTTTTCTTCCAAAAATGCCCAGACCGCTTCTGCGATCCAAATTCGCATCTGCGATGCCCGCTTTTGCGGAAAATCCTCCGCTTCTGCGGAAATTGCCCAGGCCCTCAGAACCGCTTTTGCGACCACCAAGCCGCATCTGCGGAACCGCCTATGCGGTCTATTTTCTGCAGATGCGGAAATGACAGAACCAACAAACTTCAAACCTGCAATAAACTCTAAACTCTCCGTATAACCACCCGAACTCACCCCGAGGCCCCCGGGGCCTCAACCAAAAATGACAACACCTCCTAAAACATCATACAAACTTGCTCAAATCATCAAATCAGTATTGTTAACATCAAAATCATCAAATTTCACCAAATCAAAGCCTAAGTTTTTCAAGAACTTCCGAAATGTATTTTCGATCAAAAACCCAACAAAGCAATGTCCGAATGACCTGAAAATTTGCAGACATATCCAAAATCACCTAACGAAGCTATTGCAACTCTCGAAATTCCATTCCGACCCTCGGATCAAAATCTCACCTATTAACCGGAATTCGCCAAAATTAAAACTTCGCCAATTCAAGCCTAATTCTACACCGAGTCTCCAAAATCAATTCCAATCGCACGCCTAAGTCACAAATCATCCCCCAAAGCTAACCAAATCACCGGAATACAAATTCAAGCCCTCTAACTATATAGTCAACTTCCGGTTGACTTTTCCAAAACAAGCTTCCTTCTAAGATGCTAAGTGCCTCATTTCTAACTAAAACCAATTCAATTATATCCGAGCAGCTCAAATACTGATATTGAAACATAGAACAACATAATATGGGGGAAACGGGGCGGTAACTCACGTGACAACGGGCCGGGTCATCACATCCTCCCCAACTTAAACAAATGCNTCGATAATACAACTCCGCTAAAATTTCACAGTCCATCTGGGCTATAAACCGTAGAACCATATTGCACCTTTCGAAATCATACTCAAAATCAGAACCTCACGTCAATATTCAGAATAAACTCGAACCAGCTGTAATAAACCATGCCTACAACCTCAGGTGAAATCATGCAATATATCACACAATCCAACACTCGAAACGATAGTCACTATTCACAGCAATTGCCTACCAATACTCGATTACCGATAGGAACCTCTTATTAGCTAAAGTTTCGCTCCAACACTTTCGTATCCTACTAAACGATGATGAAACACACAGTAAACCATAACCATTTCTCAGACCAATCATCCATGAAGGAATTTTTTCCCTTTTGACTAATAGCACAACAGCTTCCGAGCTGGACCTCGATATTATCCTTTCAACAAGTCGAGATCAAATCCGATCGTATACATTAATGATTTCAACGATCTCTTCTGACCAAACACACCACCCTGGTGATATGACACCTCGGCATAGGCCTAAGCCACAACTTGCATAATCCACGCACCAATGATGGGTGGTTTGAACATACTCAAATCATGACAAATAACTCAAACAAAAGAGTTGTACCCCAGGCTCAACAGTACCATTACAACACAAAGCTGAGACCCCGTCTCACATCATAGAAATGGAGTACCTGAATCCTCCTCGAAAGGTCATAACTTCACGTGGCCTTACCACAACGCGCGATCCTATCCAAACACTGCTACACATGAAGCACCTCAAGTCACCATGCTTAAAAGTAGACAGCCACATACAGATTGGTGTCTGAAACCAAGCAATCCATCACACCCACGGTGAAGCAAGTAATATACACCATTTAATCCGGAAAGGACACAACCAAAGCACTATTTGCCGAGCAACACCCAATATGGACTTTCTTCAGAAACCAGGAAGCAAGACATACCAAGTAACATATGAAAAACTATTCTCAACATCACACTATTACGGCGTGCAACCCGATCCAGATAACATACCCGTGGCGGTGTGCCACCCGATCCACACAAATATCTCACATAGGGAGATGCACATCGAGCCAAATTTGCTCATTCCAACAAAATACTGAGTGCATAACAATATCTACATATAGCGTTGTAAGCTACAAAACTCAAACACAACTGAGGTCCTCCCACCCAACTTCCACTATGAATATCGATAGCACCGCACTATATGTGCCCACAGTCCGAAAATCATAACGCCTCACAGCACTGAAAAAGCAACACATAGATCTCCCCAGATCACTAACAAGCTCAATGACGATAGATTCAACCTATCCCTCAACAATACATATCAGGGACAACCAAACCATCTCAATCTGAATACGTAGCCACATCGGCCTGCCAACGAACTCAATACCAAGAAGCATGAATCTGCTCCTTCCCCTTTATATAACTCTTGCCGGAGCCGTACGATACGGTGCCCGACACCAAATCAATAACGAAATCCACAATCTCGCCAGGCAACATGCCCGGCCACAAGGAACGCATCCGAAAAAGTCTCTCAATACTGGAACTGAATAAATGGTAGAAACCTCTGTACTGATATCCGTCACAAAGACCCAATTAAGGAAAACAATCCTTCCCAGCAGTCTGCTGATATTTGGAATACCAACCACTCTGCTATAACATAATCCGATGCACCTCGCCACGCAACCGATGGCATTTTCCGACATAGCCCATAGCATAATAGTCTAGAATAACCCACATTACGACAACCAGTCTACAGCTCAACATCATATACAAAATCTAACATACCAACAAAGAAGGATCCGCTCGGGCCTCCAATCCCAATAGCCGCTAACGGTACCAATAAACACTATCCACAACCACTACATAGCCTGAACATG
>MU686814.1:21813-34435 GCA_026770625.1 Nicotiana glauca
AATCAAAAGAGAGCAAAAGTGAGGAAGAAAATGTTTGCTAAAGATTTATGGAGAAGAAGACAAAGGAAGAAAAGGTTAAGTATGTATATGATGGCAACCGTCAAACTTAGAAGAGTAATGATGGAAGGCCTATAATAAAGGCAACTATCACTTCGTGAGTAGTGAGAGTGAAGAAGCCTTGAAAAAGGGTACAAAATAGCAGAATCAATCAAAAGGTGACACATGGACAGAACATTAAATGGAAAAGGCAACTGAGACGTCAATATTGTCATACGCATTGATTATGGCAAAAATTCCCTTTTTATGAAGAACCACTTCCCAATTATTTAATTGATAAATAAATGGAAAGTGGGGGAACTATTTGTATTGGGAAAAAAATTAAATTTATATTGAAAATGATGTGGCATGACACGTGGACTGGTCAAATGATCAAAGCGTAACAATTGAGAAAAAGGCACGGGAGATGACATATACGGGAAGAGGAAGTTAAACATGCACGAGAAGCAGTTTAGACTCTCGTACCAATACAAGTCATTTAAAGCCAACGGATTGAAAGACACTGAAGACATGAATCTGAAGACAAAAAGGAATCCAAATTCAGTATTAAATACCTGATACGTTAGAAAACTGGTATTTAATAGGAATAATTGTGTAACGGCTTATTTAATGTCATTTATTACACATCCCTCTATCCTTGTGGGGGGGGGGTGGGAGGGACGTCTTTTTCCCATCATAAAAATAGCTGGATGAATTATGACGAGACATCCTCCTCTATAGCTTTAGATCAAAATAACTGCCTGAAAGTATAAGTGCAAACTGGCTTTCTTATCACACTTTATTGTATATAAAAGATGATGACTAGACTTCCGATGTTTAAAAACATTTATCTGAGGATAAAATCAAGACCTGAAACTGTTGTAATCTACAGAAGGGGAAGTTCATCAAACTGGGCTGTAGAATTCCTTGGAAGCTACTGAACTGGAACATGTTACTTTCGATGTTTGGTTACGTTTCATCTTTTTCGTCAAATGGACTTGTGTAGTCGGATGTCTTCAGTGAAGGAAAGTATAACAGCAGATTTGGATGACTGATACTGGAGTAAGGTTTTGAATTTAGCAGACAATACATGAAATTTTTGTGCGGTCCTACTTTAATATGTTCCTTTGCCTCTTTTTTGTGGTTCTAAACCCCTCTCTCTCTCTCTCTCTTCCAGAAATCTTATTTGCTATGTGCCTTGGGAGATGGTCATCTCTTGCATTTTGGATTGAACATGACTACTGGTGAGCTGACAGACAGGAAAGAATTGTCTTTTGGGACCCAACCCATAACACTTCGTACATTCTCATCTAAAGAAGCTACACGTGTCTTTGCTGCCTCCAATAGACCCATAGTTATATGGAGCTGTAATGAGAAGTTGCTTTATTGCCAACTAAATCTTAAAGACATTATCCATATGTGCCCATTCAATGTTGAAGCTTTTCCAAAAGGGTAATTTGTTCCTTTTCCTCTGTTTTACTGGTAACATTGCGTCTTTGACAAAAAGTTGAATGTACTCTATTAGAATTTCGATCTATCTCTTGATTGAAGTGTTGAATGAACTTGAATTGCCAGCTCAGGCACCTATTATTGGGTTGACATGTTAAGAATCAAAAGTATCTTCTATATATTGTTGCCAAGCTATCATTCAAGTTGATTTTTCCTATATCTTCCATATCTGTCACAATTAAATGGTGTTAGAAGTATATATCTTCTTGGTTGTAAGCTTCTGTGTCTTCGAATTGTCATATATTTTCTATGCTCAAGAGCTGTAAAAGCTATTTCTCCATTGTCAACAGTCTTGCAATCGTAAAAGAAGGTCGGTTAGCAATTTGCACTATTGATGAAAGACAAAAGCTTCACAGCCACTCAATACCCCTTTTGGGGGAGCATCCACTCCGCATCAGCCATCAAGAGCAATCGCAGACTTTTGCTATATGCAGCGTGAAGTATAAAAATGGAGATGACTCTGGCAGGCTTGTCCGCCTATTAGATGATCAAACATTTAAGAGCAAATCGACTTACAGCCTTGGCCAATTTGAGCATGGTTGTTCCATACTTAGCTGCTCCTTTTCCGACGATGATAATGTGTATTATTGCGTTGGGACTGCTTATATGATGCCAAAGAAAAATGAATGTACCAAGGTAAGTTAAATTGATAAAAGTGACTCTAATTGTAAGGTTTAAGTCAGCAGTAGCTTTGTTAAGAAAATTAATCCTTTTGATAGTGCTGGAAGTCATGGTTTGAAGGAATTTTCACACCTAGTGGCTGTTCAGTTGATAAACTAAGTTTGTTTCAAGTCAAAACAGATATGCTTATAATTCTGCACTTCCAATGTAATCTTAACTTTTCCTGGGGATATTTATCTTTATGTTTATTGAAGGTTATTTCATTCATGATTAATTGCAGGGCCGAATATTAGTTTTACAAGTTTTACTTGATGGAGAACTCAAACTAGTTGCACAGGAGGAAACTAATGGACCTGTCTACTCCCTAAATGCCTTCAATGGGAAACTGCTTGCTGCGATCAATGAGGACATTCAATTGTACAAGTGGGCATCATGTGAGGATGGCAAAGGCCGAAAATTGCAGCAAGAATGTCAACACCATGGTCGTGTACTAGCTCTTTTTGTTCAAACTCATGGTGATTATATTGTCGTTGGTGATGCAATGAGGTCCATTTCTCTACTTATTTTCAAGGTAATTTTTTGGAAGTAAATATTAATAATTCAATGTTTTAGCTAGTACACTTACAATTTGACTCTCAATTCCAGCTTCTTATGATAGTATTCTTTGCAACTATATGTGGATTTGCTTAATTTATCTTATTTTACTAAGAAAGAGTTGCTGGCCTTCATGATATTTTTAATGTTTCCTCCATGTTTAGGAAGAGAAAGGTGTTGGTGTTATAAAGGAGCGAGCCCGTGATTATAATGTAAAGTGGATATCAGCTGCTGAGATCCTCGATTTTGAAACTTATCTTGGTGCTACAAATAACTTGGATATTTTCACTGTCAAGGAACATAGTGAGGATTATATGGATGAGAAGTGCGGACGTCTTGAGGTGGTTGGGATGTACCACCTTGGTGAATTTGTTAATAGGTTTCGACACGGTTCGCTTGTCATGCCGTTATCAGATTCGGAAATAATACCCACCGTCATATTTGGCACAGTGAATGGTGTTATAGGGCTAATTGCTTCACTTCCTCGTGAGAAATATGCATTTTTGGCAACGTTGCAGACAATCTTGAGAAAAGCGATAAAGGGTGTGGGAGAACTGAGGAATGAGCAGTGGAGGTTGAGCTGCGAGCAGCAGAAAACTGTAGATTTTAAAAGCTTTCTCGATGGAGATTTGATTGAATCCTTCCTAGAACTTAGCAAGAACCAGAAGGAAGAGATTTCTCAAGAAATGGGGGTTACATTTGAGGAATTAATGAAGACGGTGCAAGAGTTGATCACGTTGCATTAGTTAAATCGTTTGGTTTGTATTAGAAAAAACAACGCAAGCTATTAATTAGCTTTATGCATTACTATTTTGATATTATCGTATGTATGACCAATACTACATAGCAAACTCATTATTTAGAGAATGTGCACTACTGTATTGATGAGTTTAATCATGTCAAGGATCCTTATTGACATATCTAAAGCTATAGGCGTTGTATCATGTAGTAGTACTACATCTATAGGCTACAAGTTCCAAAAATAATGGTCCGCAGTGCTTTTGTTTGGAAGATTAACAACAGTTTGTGATTGACATGCATAAAAATTAAAAAGCTAAGAGGTCGAATATAAAAAGGGAGAGATTACTCAAATTTTAAAAGAGAGATTTATTAAGGTGTAGGTGATGCCGTCATCGCCAGAAAACATGGAGGAAATAAAAGACACAATAACTAATGCCGTGGGAACATCTATACCATTTGGACGTAAAAAAAGCAGGACTTAGATTAATAATTTAAAGATAATAGTGTCATTGGTCTTGAGTAATCCATATGCATTAATAAGATTGTTGATCGACCGCATGATTTACATCAGTATGAACTCATATTTTTTAGCTTTAATCTGGTAAAATCATTATATATGTAATTTAATCAATATATAGGACTAATGTTTGCCTGAATATAAAAAAAAAATATTTGTTTCATCTCGATTGAAATTACAAAAACTTATCCTATAAATTATTTATGTTTTTACGATCTTTAATAATAAAACTTGAAATTTAATCTATTTGGATTTGAAAACTAAAAAGAATCTTTAACATTTTTTAAAATCCAAATGTTATAAAAGGTTTATTGTGTATATCTAATAAGGTTTTTACGGCTGCGCGAACAAATGCACTAGTTGTTTCATATCATGCCTTCTGACTAAACAATATGCCATCCTCAACCTCAAAACATATTAACAGTAAGAATGTTCTCTCTCGATGATCACATGCAGGGGCGGATTTATAGGTATATTTGCGGGGCACGTGAACCCATAATCTCTTCATAAAATTAGATATTTTATATACATATTTTCTAAGATTTGTATAATATTAACTTCTTGGCGCCTATGTTCCAAGAAGGTTGAATGGTGCATTTGGTAGAAGGTTCAGTTATTTACCTAGAGGTATAGAGATTAATTCTCACTAGATGCATTTTTTCCTCCTATTTTTTAGTAGTAGAAATCCTAGATCCGCCTCTGTTCGCATAAACATCATTTATGTATACATAGTATTGAGCTTTTACTTATTTGTTAGATCAAAATGTTATGAAATATTATATTATGTGGTGGATGTCTATAATTCCTAAAGAAAATTCTCCCACTACTTTTCTTCATTAACCTTCCACTACTTCTTATCATTATGGTTGTAACTCTCACACCTCCATAACCTCCTCCATGATCTTCCCCCATGATCTCAATAGTTAATACTACGTTCATGACATCCCTTTGTATTACCTAAATATAATCCTATAAATAGAGGGTTTGAGCATCACATTGTACACACTTGAATACATGGAAGAAATAAGAATCTCTCTTCTCTTTCTTTCTATATCTCTTAGCTTATTTTTCCTTGTTCTATATTGTTACGTTGAGCTATATTTAATAACACTTTATCAGCACGAGTCAGTCTCTATTGTTAACTTCAAATTGAATTTGACTTTCTCCTTGAGATTGAACTGTTTGATGGTGCTGCTCATTGAAGTAAATCAGGTGATATGTTCCAATATTACTTTATTCTCTTTTCAATTTGCTAACTCTTTTTAAGTTGGGTTTTTCTCTTCGGAATAAGGTGTTTGTTTTTGAAGTTATGCATTTCTATGTGAAATCTGCTTTAAGTTTTATTTGTGATTATAATCACTTCCATCTAACCATACAAAGCAGAATGATCATTTGTCTGGGGCAAAACCCCTTTATGTGCACACTTGTAATATCCCCTCGGAACGGCAGGCTGCTGACCCAAAGACTAACCTTGATGGCCTAAATACCTGCTAGAGGAACCCTGAATGGCTGGTGTATGTTAGGAGCTCTCTGGAATGGCACTGAAATAGAGCCGCATTGAAGCACCCCGAGAAGGTGGAGGTGCAGGATATGTGGGCCTGCTAGAGTAACCTCTCACAAACTAACCTTTGCCCCTAGATAGAGCACCACTAAACACTCCAGAATAACAAAACCGTTTGTCCTGCGGCATCTGCTCATGGCTCCGCTGACGAACACCCTCAATCCTCCGAACTATCTCCACAACCAGCTCGTAAGAAGTTCCCATTTCAACCTCTCGGACCATAGTTGTCTGGATACCTAAATGCAAACCCGAAACGAACCTATGCACTCTTTATGCATCAATAGGAAATATCATAAGTGCATGGCGAGACAACTCAGAGAATATCGCCTCATAGTCGGTCACTAACATCTGACCCTGCTAGAGCTGCTCGTACTGAAACTGCAACTCTTCCCTCTGAGAGGGTGGAATACATATATTCAAAAAGATACATGTGAACCAGTCCTACATCAAGAGAGGAGAACTTGTTGGTTTGCCAAAAAGATAGAATTGCCACCATCTACGGGCCCTGCCCTCCAGCTGAAAGGTGGTAACGTCCACCTCGTGGGACTCAATTATCCTCATGTTATGCAGTCTCTCCCTGCAACGGTCAATAAAGTCCTGGTGGTCCTCATGTCGCTCACCTCCAAAGATAGGAGGATGAAGTTAAGTCCATCTGTCCAATAGCTTTTGCGGCTCGCCGATCGCAGTTGGTCTGGGCTCAGGTATAACTGCTGCAACTAGCTGGGCTCCACCAATGGATAGTGCACCCGGGGTCTGATATACGGTAGCTACATGCCTAGGAGCCTGAGCGGTTGGGGTATGTGCTCCCCCTCCCGCTTGAGATGTGGCTTGGTCTATTGGAAATAAACCAGTACGAGCCATAGAATCCATGAACTGTAGCATACGACCCATTAACTGTTGGAATCCTGGTGCGGACATGTAATCCACTGGGGTTGGTCCTGCTGTAGGCATCTCGCCTTGCTTCTCAAGGATAGGATCCTCCACTGGATCCACTGATGGTACAATTTGAGCAACTCTAGGACGCCCTCGTCCTTTGCCTTGGGCTGGAGCCCTCCTTCGGCCTCTAGCAATAGGGGGAGCAACTCCTTCATGGTTGGAAACATTCGTTGTGCGCATCCTCACCATCTATGAGAGAATAAGAGAAAGATACTTAGTACAACATCAACTGCACGATGGGAGATAAAGAAAGAGTAGTTTCCTAACACCCTATAGTCTCTCGAAGATAAGTACAGACGTCTTCGCACCGATCCGCAAGACTCTATTAGGCATGCTCATAACTTGTGAGACTTACGTGAACCTAGTGCTCTGATATCATGTTGTCACAGCCTAATTTCTCCTATAGACCGTGATGGCACCCACCGTCGATATTAGAAAATCCAACGGTGAAATAACTATGTGATTGTTCCTTTTAACAATTTAGAAATAGTTAATTATTAATTATTTGATAAGTAAGAGGTGAGAAATATAATAAAATAAAGAGTAAACAATTATAAGAACAAATGTGATGAAATAAATACTCAAAAGTCATCAAGTGAGTACTAGCATATTTTTCAAAATCTGGTGTCACAAGTGTATGAGCTACTAGTAGAATATACAAAACTCTAAACTACTGTTTGAAATAGGGTAGATAGAAAATAAATACAAAAAAGAGAGACTCTGGTGCTGCAGAATGGGCTCGGAAAAGCAGCTCACCGCTAAGTCTCTGGTACCAGGGATACGCGCGGGACGACTGCCAGATGCACCTGCCTCAAATCCTACACAATTAGTGCAGAAGTATAGCGTTAGTATATAAATAATATATACCCAGTAAGTATCCAGTCTAACCTCGAATAAGTAGTGACTAGGGGTCGGCATAGACACTTACTATAGGCCAACAAATAAAATGCAGAAATTCTAAATAAGCATGGATTATGTAAACAATAGTAAAAACCTAATAACAAGCAGTGAATAAATAATTCTTCGACTAATAGTAGTTCCCAAGTAGAGTTTTGCAATTAAAGAATTATAACCTCTCGAGCCATAACATAATATCAAGTATACTTAGGCTCCGAGTATTGTCACGCACGATTTATGCCGAGGTTGTATGGCCCGATCCCAATAATATACTGTGTGCACTGCTGAGGGTCGAACGACATGAATCATAGATATTAACCTTCCAAGGCGAACAATCCATTCCTATGAGAATAGAGAAGTTTACCTCGCTCGCGGAGGCACTTGCGATGCTAGAGGACAATGGATTTCCTAGAGTTGTTAAATATTCTTCAATTATTTCCAAAAATAAGAAATCTAACTTGGATGGTTCAACTTTAAAAATCTATAGTCTCGGCTCTATTCAAGATAGTTAATATACATAAAAAAAATATGACAGTACAATTAAAGCATGATGTAAACCTAAGACTACCCGGACATCTCATGGAATATAACTACGCATGGACTCTCGTTACCTAGTGCGTATATAGCTCCCCATACAAGTAATTCACAACCAAAAGTACACCTAGGGGGATGAGTTCCCTCTTACAAGGTTAGGCAAGAGACTTATCTCATTCTCAAGCTCACTTCCGGTCCAAAAGTATGCTTTAAATCCTCAACTTGGTTCCAAACAACTCAAAACTAGCCAAATATTATATAAATAAGTCAATATACACTCAAAAGGTCATAATCTAACTTTTGGAGTAACTATCTAACCTAAATTAGAAGATTCCTAAAATTTGCCCCCAGGACCACGTGCTTGGATTCAGCAAATTTTTGAAAAATAATGTTACCCATAACCTTACGAACTCAAATATATCATCTTCACCCAATTCCATAATCATTTCCATGGCTAAATCCCATTTTCATCAAAACCTAAGTTTTTCAACTAAACCCATAATTTTCACAATTTTTACATGTTAAAATCTACCTGTAATCTATGTATTTAACTAACATTGGAGAGAAATTACTTACCTTCAATGGCTAGGTGAAAACCCCTCTCTAAGAAGCTCCAAAATTGCCCAAGAAGTGAAATAATTGAACTAAAAATGGCCTAAGTCCCGACTTAAATGAACCTTCTACCTCCAGCAATTTTCGCTTATATGGAGAAACGCTCGCTTCTGTGGCTCCACATCTGCAAAACAAATCATCGCAGATCTGGCTCTACCTCAGCAGGCCTAAATCCGCATCTGCGGAAAATGGCTCGCTTCTGCGAGCCCACTCCTACGGTGTACGAGTCGCGCCCGCGACCTTGCCCGCCTCTATGGACCATTGATCGCTTCTGCGATCTCACATCTGCTGACTCAGCCCACGCAGCCCAAATGCATACCTACGGCCAATGAGCCGCTTCTATAGTGTCGCACCTGCGGCCAACCCTTCACAGGTGCGAACGTACCAGAAGCCCTGCTGCTTCAGCAACTTCTCCAAGTCTAAACTTGGTTCGTGCATCGTCCGATTAGCACCCGAGGCCCCCAGGTCTTCACCCAAACATACCAACAAGTTCATGAACATAAAACGGACTCGCTCGCACCCTCAGAATGCAGATAACAACATTAAAACTAAGAATTATAACCAAAACCAATAGAATCAACATATAAATTCAAGTTCTTCCAACTTACTCTGAACGCGCTGAATCATACATAAACTACTCGAAATGACACCAAATTTTGCGTGCAAGTCTTAAATCACCATATGGAACTATTCCCAGGCTCGAATCTCAAACGCATATCGATAATACCAAAACATACTCCAAACCAAATTTAAATAACTTCAAAACCTTCATTGCGCCAACTTTTAACTTTATGCGCCGAAAAGCTCCCGGGTCATCCAAAACCTACTCCGAACATACGCCCAAGTCAAAAATCATCATACAAACCTATTGGGACCATCAAATCCCGATTCCAAGTTCATTTACTAGAAATATTGACCCAAGTCAAACTTAACCCTTTTAAGCCAATATTAAGGACCTAAGTGTTCCAATTTTAACCCAAATCCTTCCAAATCCTGAGCTAACCATCTTTGCAAGTCATAAAATAGTAAAAGCACATACAGAGAGTCTTATTTAGGGGAACGGAGATCTAAAAAGCAAAACGGTCGGTCAGGTCATTACAGGCAGCAACAACGATTGTGCCATATAACGTTATGCACGATCTCTCATATAGCAATACAAAATATTATAGTTATATAGTTCTGCCAATTGCAGTAAAAAATTTGAAAGAATTTGAGTGTTCCTAAAGAGTAAAGCAAATAATTACCCTTGAACAGTCCATTCGAGCTAGTAACCCAGGTGGAATTTAGAGAGAAGTAAAAGGGAAAGATTTTATGATTCTCTTGCCAAAATAGAAAGAGTACATATCAGATCTAGGCTAGCGATTAAAGGAAGAATAGTTTGGGCGGGAAAGTTAGTTATAACTACTTTTCAAATCCATATGCAGAACATGTGCTCTAATTAATCCATAACGACTTCCTAACTGACTGAGCCAACTCAGCAACTAACGCCTACTAATTTCATTAGCTAATATATACTAACAACGACAGAAATGGAAGGTGAATTAATGATCATATCAATACCCTACTCTTCAAAACAATCCTTGTCCCAAGGATTGAAATGTTGGAACTGCTTCTGAAACTCTAGTAAATCAAACCAAGAGCTGTCTTTTGGAGCAGCATTCAGCCATTTGACCAAAACTTGTGTAGTAGGTTTGTCCCTCCTTTTGACTAAACATTGATCCATGATTTCTTTAAGAGTTAAAAAAAGATGACTAGAGTATGTATGGACTGTTGGGAGTGTCACAGATGCCACATGAGAACCCAAAATCTTCTTGGGTTGAGATATATGAAATGTAGGATGTATCTTCGACTCAGCAAGTATAGCCATTGTATAAGATACTGAACCAACTCTAGCAATTATCTGAAAAGGGCCAAAGAACTTTGCTGACAGCTTCTGGTATGAATGATCTCTTAAAGACAGTTCCTTATAGGGCTGCAATTTGATACAGACCCAATCTCCAACTGAATAGACTCTATCAGTTCTATGTCTGTCAGCCTGAACCTTCATCCTGTTCTGAGCTTGCCCTAAGTGGAACTTCAAAAGTCTAATCGTAGCCTCCCTTACTTGTAAACTCATGTCCACCAAGTCTAGCTAAGAGTCAAAAGGAAAATATGGTAATAAGGGAGGAGGCCTCTGTCCATAAATCACTTCATTAGTGGTGATGTGAATAGAGGAGTGGTATGAAGTGTTGTAGTACCATTTAGCTAGTGGTAACTAGTGAGGCCAGTTTCTAGGCTTGTCAAATGTCATGCACCTCAAATAGCATTCTAAGCATCGAATAAAAACCTCATTTTACCCATCTGTTTGTGGGTGATAGGAAGTGGAAATGAGGAAAGGTACTTTCTTGAATAATTCCTTCCATAATTTGCTGATGAAGATAGGATTCCTATCTGATACTATGGACTTAGGCATCCCATGGAGTTTAAATATTCCTTCCATGAATAGTTGAGCGATATCTAAGGCAGTGTAAGGGTGTTTAAGTGATAGGAAATGGATTAGTTACTAAGTCTATCCACCACAACATATATTACTTCCTTGCCAGCATCTTTTGGGAAACCTTCAATAAAATCCATTGAAATATCCTATCATACTTTATCAGGTATAGGGAGGGGTTGAAGTAAACCAGGGTAGGCTACATTCTTACCCTTGCACCTCTGGCATGTGTCACATTCCCTTACAAAAGAGTAAACATCCTACTTCATTTTCCAACAGTAGAGTTCGCGCTTCAGTTTGTGCAAGGTTGCACTAATTCTTGAGTGGCCACCTACAGAACTCTCGTGGAAGTAGGCTATCAACTTCCTTCTCAAAAGCCTTGTTCTTGTATGATAAACCTTTACTGAAGAAGGTTACAAGTTTGCCTTCTTGTATCAAAATAGCCCCAATACCTTCTCCTGAGGCATCAGTCTCTATAGTGAAGTCTTTGGAGAAGCTAGGTAAAGTCAGTACAGGGGCAGTGGTTAAGACTGTCTTCAGTTTCTCAAAAGCTGCAGTAGCACTCTGATTCCATTGGAAATTTTCCTTTTTTAACAAATCATGAAGGGGCGTAACAATGGTGCCATAGTCTTGAATGAATCTCATGTAGTAGCTAGTTAAACCAAGGAATAACCGTAATACTTTGATAGTAGTTGGTTGAGGCCAGCTTAGGACAACTTCCACCTTGAGCATATCCATAGACACTCCTCCTCATAAAAAACATGGCCTAAATAATCTACTTTTGTCACCGCAAAGTCACACTTGCTCTTCTTCACATATAGTGTATTGGCTCTCAAAATATCAAAAGTAGCTTCTAAATGCTTTAAGTGAACAGACCATGAAGAGTTGTAAATAAGTATATTATCAAAGAAAACCAAAATAACCTTTCTAAGATGAATGTGGAATATCAGGTTCATGAGGCTTTGAAATGTAGAGAGTGCATTCGTTAAACCAAATAACATAACTAGGAATTCATAATGGCCGTGATATGTTCTAAAAGCAGTTTTGTGTATACCAGCTTCAAACATCCTAATTTGATGGTAGCCAGATCTAAGGTCCATCTTGGAAATGTACCTTACCCCATGCAACTCATCCAGTAGTTCTTCAATGACTGGGATGGGAGACTTGTCTTTGACTGTGTAATTGTTCAACTCCTTGTAGTTTACACATAATCTTCGTATCCCTCCTTTTTCTTCACCATTACTGTGATGACCCGACCCGTTGTCACGTGAGTTACCACCCTATTTCTCCCATCTTATGTTTATCTATGCTTCATTATCAGTATTTGAGGTGATCGAGTCGATTTGGATTGGTTTTAGTAGAAAATGAGACACTTAGTCTCTTTAAGGAAGGTTTGTTTTAGAAAAGTCAAACAGACGTTGACTTATGTGTTAGAGGGATCGAATTTGAATTCCGATGATTCGGTTAGCTTCGGGGAATGATTTGCGACTTAGGAGTGTGATCAAAAGTAATTTTGGAGGTCTGCTGTAGAATTAGGCTTGAATTGGCGAAGTTAGTATTTTGGCGAATTCCGGTTGATAGGTGAGATTTT
>MU686814.1:43427-59358 GCA_026770625.1 Nicotiana glauca
TTTGGGTCGTGACAAGTTGGTATCAGAGCCTAGGTTACTAGGTCTCACGAGTCATGAGCAGGTTTAGTAGAGTCTCGCAGATCGGTACGGAGACGTCTGTATTTATCCTCGAGAGGCTGCAGAACCTTTAGGAAAGTTTTGCATTCTTGAATTCTTATCGTGCTTCCTTGATTCATCTTGAAAAGAAACATTTGAAATTTCTTCTACACGTTCGTATGCATGCATGAGTGCTCAATATTAGATGTGCCTTGATGCTTGTACTTCCCCGATCAAGGGGCGAGGTGTAATCTCCGTGAGTTTGATGTTGGACCAGTTTGGAGGACTTGAGGCCAGATCTTTGCCTATGTCTTGGTAGTGACGAAGAAGTCTGCTGGGTAATAGATGAACTGTTAAGTGTTCGATTCCTATTGTGATTCGATGTGTGGCCCGAGTTATGGGCGTGTGAAGAATATTTTTCGTATTCCTAGTTGGGAAGTGTAGTAAATTACGTGTGGCGATATGAGTTCAGAATCAGGAAGACTTAATGGATGTGTTATGTGTATGGCAGTGGAAGGTATACAAAAATATTAACTAAGTGTAAAGCTAGTGGGTATTTGGCTTATGAGGGGAAATCTATTTGTCATACTAGTTAGATAAGTCTGGGAGCTGAGATCGTTTCTGTAAGTGTATTATGATGAAATCGTTGAGTCGAGGAGACCACCTTGAAGGTCGAAAATATTAAGGAAAGAAAATATTCTTACTTGGTTGAATAGCCCANTTTGGGACTTAGTAAAGGTTTGGTCGCCTAGAGGGTGGGCTTAACTATTATGTGAGTGAATGCAAGAATTTCAGAAGAGTTAAAAATTCCAGATGATTTGTGTTTCCACAAGCTTATGAAGGAGAAAGTTCAATCTTACTATGGTATTTAGGCAACAATGGAGTATATGCGTTATGATTTATTGAGTGCGTTTTGATCTATGGATTTGAGCCAAGTTGGGGAGTTTGATATTGATTAAGTTTATTGTACGGTTATATGCTATCTTTGTATGCCTTGCTTCCTGTTTTCTAAGGAAAGTCTGTATTAGTGCGTAGGATTTGGTAATTCCTTCCAGAGCTCGTTTTCTTTGGTATTGCATTCGAATTGGTAGCCTATTGGCATATTGGGGCATCATATGCGACTTTTAATTATATCTGGAGTGGTTTATTGCCCGAGGAGTTCGTATTGGATGAGACGAGATCATTGAATTCGAGATCAGTGCAATCTGAGTATAAGAAGTAAAGTAAAGAGCTAAGGCCATTGTTTGGTTCTGAATGAGGTGATAGTTCTTGCCAAGAGTATAGAACTAATGAATTATTGTTTCGATAGTAGTTATGAATGTATATAGATCTCATCTGTCATGTCAGTATTGTAAGAATTTGAACAAGACCTGTGTATGTCATGTAGAGCATGGGATGTGTAGTGATTCCTTCTAAGTGATTAGATAAATGATTTTCAGATGATTAGGGAAAATGGTATTGCTAAGTGGAAGTGATTTGACGAGAGTATATGTCTCAGAAAAAAGGTAATGTGATTAAACTGATTATATTTCAGTAGTATTGCGGCATGTTCTTGTTGGGTTCATTGGTGGTATTCGAGTTTGCTCGGTAGCACAGGTAAATATTGAGTATCTGTCATGGAATGAATAAGTATCAAATGTGTGCATGTATTTGCATGGTGGAACTGGGATCGAGTATGATGATTCGTGTGCTATACAGAGTTGGAGATCGGAGCTCTCATATACAGGCTATGTTGTGGTGGTGGATCTTTATCCGCTGGTATGTTATATATTGAATGTGATATTGGAATTCACTGGTTGTCCTAGTGTTGGGTGATTTTGAACTATTGCACTAGGCGCTACGCCGAAAATGCCACATGTTAAGTGGTGAAGTGCGCTAGATTATGTTCTAGTAGAGTGGGATATATTTCAAGGAACCAGCGGATAACTGGGAAGGATTGCTTTCTTAATTGGGCATTCGTGATGGATATCAGTGCAGAGGTTGCTATCATTGATCCCGTTCCGGTATTGAGGGACTTTTCGGATGCAATTCTTGTGGTCGGGCATGTCGCCGGGTGAGGTTGTTGATTTTGGTACTAATTTGGTGCCGGGCACTGGATCGTATGGCTCCGGTAGGAGTTGTAGTAGTGAAAGTCGAGCGGGATCAGTAATTGGTTATTGCTCGGTAAATAACGTACCAGTTATGTTCTATCAGGTTGCGTGGTGTATGTTATTTATTCCATCGTGGGTGTTATGATTTGCTTGGGCTCCAAACATCAATTGAGCATGGTTGTCGATTTTGAGCATAGTGACTAGAGGTGCTTCATGTGGAGTAGTATTTGGATAGGATCGCGCGTTGCAACAAAGTAATGTGGGAACATGACCTTGCGGGTCAAATTTGTGTGCCCTATTTCTATGATGTAAGATAGTGTCTCAGCTTTGTGTTGTAATGGTACTGTTGAGCTTGGGGTACAACTCTTTCTTCTGAGTCATTTGTCATGATTTGAGTATGTCCAGACTATTCCTTAATGGTGCGTGCATTATGCAAGTTGTGGCTTAGGCCTGTATTGAGGTGTCGTATCACCAGGGTGGTGTGTTGAATTCGAGGTGATCGTTGGAGTCATTAATGAATGCGAACATATGTGATTTCAGCTGGTTAGAGGGTTTATATCGAGGTTTGGCCCGGAAATCTGTTGTGGTATTAGTTAACAAGGAAGTGGCTTCATGTATGGGTGACCTGAAGAATGGTTACAGTTTATCGCGTGTTTTATTTATCGTTGGAAGTATATGAAAGTGATGGAATAAGACTTTAGCTAAGTACCAGGTTTTCTATCGGTATTTGGTTGTTATGGGTAGCTACTGTGAATAGAAGTTATCGTTTCAAGTGCTTGGATTATGTGGTATATCATGTGATTTCATGGAGGTTGCAGGTATAGGTTATTACAGATGGTTCGAATTCATTCTGAATATAGATGTGAGGTTTTGATCATGTGTAAGATTTCGGAAAGTGAAATGTGGTTCTATGGTTTATAGACTAGATGGATTGTGAAATTTTAGCTATGTTGTGTTGTCGGGCCTAGGCTAGATAGGGTGACACGGGGTCATTCCCAGGTGTATGCATGGTAAAGTTATTCAGCTATTGGTGAACTTCTAGAACAACTCTGGGTCCGCTCGAGGACGAGCATTTGTTTAAGTTGGGGAGGATGTGACGACCCAACCCGTCTTCACGTAAGTTACCGCCCCATTTCTCCCATCTTATGTTTCTCTATGCTTCATTATCAGTATTTGAGGTGATCGAGTCGATTTGGATTGGTTTTAGTAGGAAATGAGACACTTAGTCTCTTTAAGGAAGGTTTGTTTTAGACAACGCAAACGGACGTTGACTTATGTGTTAGAGGGCTCGGATTTGAATTTCGATGATTCGGTTAGATTCGGGGGATGATTTGCGACTTAGGAGTGTGATCTGAAGTAATTTTGGAGGTCCGGTGTAGAATTAGGCTTGAATTGGCGAAGTTAGTATTTTGGCAAATTCCGGTTGATAGGTGAGATTTTGATCCGATGGTCGGAATGGAATTCCGAGAGTTGCTGTAGCTTCGTTGGGTGATTTTGGATATGTGTGCAAATTTTTAGGTCATTCGGACATCGTTTGGTCGGGTTTTTGATCGAAAGTGTATTTTGGAAGTTTTAAAAGAATTTAGGCTTGAATTTCGTGTAATTTGATGGTTGTGGCGTTGTTCGAAGCGTTTTGATGATTGGAATAAGTTCATATGATGTTTTAGGAGGTGTTGGTATTTTTGGTTTAGGTCCCGGGGGCCTTGGGTGTGTTTCGGATGCCCAACGGGTCATTTTTGGAAATTTTTGAACTGCTATTTCTGGTATCTGGTTTCCTTCTTCGCGAACGCGAGGGGTGTCTCACGAACGCGAAGAGGAAAAATGAGGGGCTGTGAGTTTGGACTTCGCGACGCGAAGTGGGAGACGCGAACGAGAAGGAGAGGATCAGGGTGCTACGCGAACGCGAGAGGGCAACTGTGAACGCATAGAAGGCAAATTGGCCTAGAGATATCTGTCCTATGTGAACGCGATGCACTGGGATGCGAACGCGAAGGGTCCAGTGTTTGCCCTACGTGAACGCAAGGCCTGGGACGCGAACGCGAAGGTCTGGGGAAGTTGGCCTTCGCGAACGCGATGAAGAACGGGCCTGGGCAGAATGTTAAGTTTAGAAAAATGGGACTTCGTTCCCATTTTCCATTTTTAACGATTTGGAGCTCGGGTAGAGCGATATTTCATCAGATTTTTGGAGAGAACAACGGGGTAAGTGTTCTTAACTCAATTTTGGTTATACTACTCGTATCAATTGCAAGTTTTGTTGTTAATCCGTGAATTTAAGGGAGAAAAAGCTTAAAAATCCTCTTGGATAGAATCAAGGATTTGAGGGTAGAAATGATATGGGAATTGAATAATTTTTATATGGTTAGACTCGTGGCGAGATAAGGAAGCCGATGATGTTAATTTTATAATTTTTCAAGACGTGGGACCGGGACTCGTGTTTGTAAATTTCGTGAATTTTGATATTTTTTCGATTGTTTTCGATTGGGTATTGTCCCATTTTGCATATTGTGATGTATTCGTTCTGATTTTGGATAGATTTGGCGCGCGTGGAGGCCGATTTGAGGGGAAAAGGCGTCGAGAGCTAGAGATTTCACCGGTTCGAGGTGAGTAATACTTGTAAATGATATCCTGAGGGTTTGAAACCCCGGATTTGCGCATCATAGTGCTGTATTGAGGTGACTTGCATGCCGGATATGAGCGTGGGGTAGAGCACCGTTGGGGATTGTGACTTGGTCCGTCCCGGTTGTTTATTTTTACTGCGCATTTGACTGAAACTACTTGTTATCATCATAATTTGGGTTGATTGCCATGATTGGCTTCGTGCCAACTATGTGAATCCTTCGGGGATTGATATTACTATTTTAGCATATCTTGCATATCATTTGGTTTCAGTCCAAGGTTTTAAATACTGTTTTGCAAACTCAGCCATACTTCTAAGTTTTGAAACCTCAAATGATATTTTAAATGATATTTCGGGCTGAGAACTACTGTTTTACAAATGCCCAAGGGGCTTATGTTGATTACTGAGCATGGATCGGGCTGCGCGCCGCAGCGGTGTTACATTGATATTGAGGTCGAGTGCCTGGATGAATATACTGATATTGATAAAAGGCTGAGAGCCTAGATTTGATGCCACGAGATGGCTTGTTATTGCGCTTGGGCTGTAAGAGCCCCTCCGGAGTCTGTACATACCCCCAGTGAGCGCCGCTGATATAAATAAATGGAGCGGGCTGCACGCCGCAGCGGGTACTAGAGTGTACCATCATATGCATTGCATTGCACTCATGCATTTGTTCTTATTTTGTAATGTTGTCATGATATTCAGCTCTCATATCATTGGCATCCATGCTATTTCTTGCACTGTATACCAGATACCCTGGTGTTATTTGTTAATGGAGTGCTGTGCCTGAGAGGCTGATGTTGTACTTTGGGAGTTGGGAGTGAGCCCGAGAGGCTGATGTTGTACTTTGTGAGTTAGGAGTGAGCCCGCGGGGCTGATACTGTACTGAGAGGTTGATATTGAGCCCGAGGGGCAGATTTCTGATTATTTCCTACTTGTTGAAATTATTTTCGCAACTGTTGAAAAGGAATATTTTCAAAAGAGGTTTTCACTGAGCCCAGATGTTTTCCAAAGGATTTCACGGTTTTACTGTTCTTCTCAAAAAGGGTTGTACTGTTCAATATAGCATGATGGAGCGCCTTACGTGATTTCTTGCTTTCAGCTATTATTTACTTTTATTACTCACTGAGTTTGAGTACTCACTTTACTCCTTGCACCTCGTGTGCAGATGCAGGTACTCGACCATCCGGTAGCAGGTTTTGAGCTATTTGAAGATTTGTTCTCATGGCTGAGTCAGGTGACCGCTAGCGTCCGCGGCACCAGATCTTCTTCCTTATTTTATGTTGCTCCTGTTACTTTCATACTTTGTTCCTATTTTCGGACTTGTAGTACTTTAGTGAACTCTGTAGTAGCTCATGACTAGTGACACCCCGATGTCGGGCTGTGACGGGATGGTTCCCTGTTGTTATCGTTGTTTTCTGCGCTTTTGATTATGCTAATCATGTTTTAGTTTTTTAAATGTTAAATAACTGTTAAAACGAAGCATTTGCTTTGTTGGCTGGCCTTGTCTTAACGAGAGGCGCCATCATGACCGGGTTTGGGATTTGGGTCGTGACAATTACAATGGGTGAAGAATAAGAACTAGTGTTGCTTTTGATGGTACCAGTAACCGGCATCTCATCCACCATCTTCTCTATTTCATCTCTCTGAAAGGCAGGATATCTATAGGGTCTAATGTTCGCCGGTAAAGTTCCTTCCTTCATAAATATTTTATGATCATGAGTTCTAGAAGGTGGTAACTCAATAGGAGTCTCAAACAAGTGATTATACTGCTCCAGTATCACCAACAATTCCTGGTTCTCTGCATCCTCAACAACCTCTCTTCACATAGCACATAGGCTGTCCCTTACTGTCTGTTTCTCCTGCACAAATAACCCCATCAAAATCATGCAGATCTCAGCAGGTATGGCTAGCAGTTTGTCCATTCTTCCTGAAGCAATCACCTTCACAGCAGGAGGTTGGATTCCTCTAAGAGATGCCTTTCTTCCATTAAAGTTGAACTCCATCTTGAGTTTCTTAAAATTCCACATGATATCACCCAAGGTAATTAACCATTAGATGCCTAGCGCAACCCACCCGGGAATCACTTCACTCCAGCGCCTCGTCAGTCTTCTTGCATCTTTTCCAGCTTTGAAAATCGACTAAGCGTTGCTCCAGGCCTACTTGTATCACACACCCGAATAGGTAGTATTAACATGTTAGAGTTGAAAGCCACTCCTTGCATCTTCCATTCCAAATTCTTGCAGATTTAATGGTTCTGCACCTTGCTACCGTCAGCAACACCCCAACTTGTTGGCAATATTGATGTCCAGAAAATTATGTGTGCTGCCAGTATCAATGAGAACATGTACATCTTTGCTTTTGACAGAAACTGTCATCCTCATAGTTCTAAAATCATGAATTCCACTTATAGCATGCATTGACACAAGAGGTAAAATGGTTCCATCCTCATCTGTTTCTAATATGGTTTTCCGACGGGACGGGTCGGCCTAGCACATCCCGATCTCGTCCCTGTCCCAATCACGTTCCGTCCGGGCCCCACTTAGTTCTAAACAAAATGGACCCATATTCAACGGGACACGGGATGGGACGGGCTGCCCATTTCGTCCCGCCAGCTCGCGTGGATTTTAATATTTATTTATTTTTTGAAAAAAAACGTTGGGCAATGGCATTCTTTGCAAAATTAGTCGCTGCCAACGGCTATAAACGACCATTTTTGGAAGGCTTTAATTCTTGAATTTTTTTATGAATTGTCTTACTCTCTTACTTAGTTACTTTATGGCTTGAAATTATGTTAAATAAATTACAAGTCTATTACAATCACTAAAATATTTCGTTATAAGTCTTTTATTTTAATATTTTATAATTCTTTACTTAATTTCTTTATAATTTATTAATTCTTAAGTTTATTATATATGTCAAAAAATAAGTCGTTGTAAAATTTAAAAACTTAGTGATTGACAAGTTTAAAAAAATAACCGTTGCTATCTATAAAAATGAGTCGTTGCAAATTTAATGCTTAAATTATTTTTAAATAAAAAAATTAAAAAGTCCCACTTAGGGCCCACAAACTGTCCCATCCCGTCCCATCCCATTTGTTAGTGGGATGGGATGGGCCTAACGTTTCGTCCCGTTATCCCGTCCCAATTAAATATCGTCTCGTCCCGTCCCGATTAAATGTCGTCTCGTCCCGTCCCGATTATTCGGTCCCGTCACGAACCGTCCCGTTGGATAGCCTTAATTTCTAACCTTTGGGCTAGTATTGTTAAAAGTCCAGCTGCATTCAACATCACATCCTCTTCTAATTCAACTGGTTCATGTTGTTCCTCTACCTCCATGTAGAATAACTATCTCTTCTTCTTGCACACATGCCCAAATGTATATTTTTCATCACAGTTAAAACATAAACCTTTGCTCCTCCTTTCCTCTACTCAGCAGGGGTTAATAGTTTGGGATTCTTGTATGTCTTTTTGGGATTTCCCACAGGGGTGGGAATAACTTTGTGGGACATATTAGGTTTGGTATAGGAGGTATTTTGGTTAAACGAATTTGGAAATCTGGGACTAGGCAAGATAGATGCAGAAGTGAAAACCTCCTTCTATACCACTAAAATCTGCTCGTGTATCCTATCCAAACTAATAGTCTTAGCTAAGGTTCTAGGACCTAACATTTTAACTGGCAATCCAATCTTTGGTTTCAACCCTCTGATGAAACAACTGACTACATAATCTTTAGATAACTCTACTCGAGTAAGTAATCCATCAAAAGATCAACATAATCTTGCACCGAACTTACCTGTCTTAGGTCCTTTAGATCTCCCATAGGATCATCAAACAACTCTGATCCAAATCTGGAATATAGGCACCTGACATATTCACTCCGCCTAGGCCATTCTTCTGTGTGACGATCCGACCCTTCATCTTATGTATTTTCGTCCCGTTTTTCCCGTTTTATGCTTCTTCATGCTTCAATATATGTACTTGGTGAATTTTAGTTGATTTAGATCGAGTTTGGTAGGAAATGGGACAATTAGTCTCTTTAAGAAAAGGTTAGTTTAAAAAAAAGAAAAAAAGTCAATTGAATGTTGACTTGTGAGTTAGAGGGCTCAGAATTGATTTCCGATGATTCGGTTAGTTTGGGGGGATGATTTAAGGCTTAGGAGCGCAATCGGACATAATTTTGGAGGTCCGGTGAAGAAGTTAGCCTATTTTGGCGAAGTTAGTATTTTGGCAATTTCTGGTTGATAGGTGAAATTTTGATCGCGGAGTCGGAATGGATTTCCGAGAGTTTCAGTAGCTTCCTTAGGTGATTTTAGACTTGTGTGCAAAATTTGAAGTCAATCGGACGTGATTTGATAGGTTTCGGCATCGGAAATAGAAGTTGGAAGTGCTAAAGTTCATAAAGCTCGGATTGGAGGTTGATTCATGATTTTAGCATTGTTTGATGTGATTTGAGGCCTCGAGTGGTTGGTGTGATTGGTCGAGGTCCCGGGGGCCTCGGGTGTGTTTCGGATTGTGATCACGCTCTTATTTGATGTTTCAACGTCGTTTCTTTAGACATAAAGGGGTACCATATTAAGCAAATGAGCTCCAAATTAAGTTCTTATTGAACCATTAAATCCATATCAAAAGAATCATCGAATTTGGACATCGTATGAGAAAGTTATGCTCATTTTTATGTCGGAAAAACTGCTTCTTTTGGTATGCTCGCAATTGCAAAAACAATGCTGGGAATTGCAAAAACACTGTAGCTTCGCAAATGCGAAGAAAATGCTGGGAATTGCAAAAACACTGTAGCTGGGGCAGAATGTTAAAAAAAACATTTCAGTCGCGAAAACACCCCATTTCTCCATCATTTTTAGTCATTTTGAGAGCTTTTGGACGGGGATTGAAGGGAGTTTCAACTAAGATCGATTGGAGGTAAGTTTTATGAGTTAAATACATGATTTTATTGAAGAATTATCCTAGAAATCCATGAAAACATAGCCAAATTATTAGAAAATTAGGGCTTGAGATTGAAATTCTAAATTTGGGATTTGAGGGGTCAAATGAACTCCGATTCTTGTAAATTTGGTATGTATAGACTCGTGGCGAGATAAGAAACATTTTGATGTAAAAATTTCTAGATTTCGAGACGTGGGCTCGGGGCTCGTGTTTTGCAAATTTCGTAATTTTTGATATTTTTTGAATCTTTTCGATTGGGTTATATTCCCTTAGCCTATTGTGATGTATTCGTTGTGGTTTTGGCTAGATTTGACGCGCGAGGAGGTCGATAAGAAAGGAAAGGGCATCGCGGAGTAGTATTTGGCCGGCTAGAGGTGAGTAATAGATGTAAATGTTGTTCTAAGGGTTTGAAACCCCGGACTTTCACATCGTAACGCTATATTGAGGCATGACACGCACTCCATGACGAGTGCAAGGTTGGTTACTATTGGGGATCGTGACTTGGTCCATCTCGCATGATATTTATACTATATTGGTGATTGATACACATATTTATTGATATTTACTGGGCTGGATGCCATGTTTGGGGCCTTGTGACGACTTGTAGAATCATTCGGGGATTGATATTATTGCTTTAGCATGATTTCCATATCATTTGGTTTCAGTCCAAGGTTTTAAATACTGTTTTGCAAACTCAACAATATTTCTAAGTTTTGAAAACTCAAATGATATTTTAAATGTTATTTCGGGCTGAGAACTACCGTTTTATAAATGCCCATGGGGCTTATGATATTTTCTGGACTGATTATGGGTGGCTCGGGCTGCGCGCCGCAGCAGTGACTTAAAACAGTGGTAACAATGGCACTGTGTGATGTGACTTGAAACAATGGTAACAATGGAACTATATGATGTAAATGGGTCAGGTATCAATGACTGACCAGGATTTTATTGATGCCACGAGATGGCTTGATATTGCGTTTGGGCTGTAAGAGCCCCTCCGGAGTCTGTACACACCCCCAGTGAGCGCCGTCGACATTAAATGATTATGGGTGGCTCAGGGCTGCGCGCCACAGTGGGTACTGGAATGTACCATCATATGTATTGCATTGCATTCATGCATTTGTATTTTTAATTGTTGTTCAGCTGCTCAGTTCCATACATTGTTGTATATTTAGATTATAGCTTACTTTGTGTATTTACTGTGTTTTCTTATATTCGGACTGTATTTATTTTTATTACTCACTTGGTCGGAGTACTCACTCTACTCCCTGCATCTTGTGTTTAGATCCAGGACATATCCATACTGACTGAGCTCTGTCCAGCTTTCCACAGGCATTCTCCGGGAGTATTTGAGGTAGCTGCATGGCGTTCGCAGCCGAGGATTCTCCCTTCTATCTCTATCTTTACATTCTGTATTTTCAGCTTTTAGACAAACTTGTATTAGGATTAAAACTCTGTATGTAGAGGCTCATGGTCGTGACACCGGGTCCATAGTGGGCTGTATTTGGTATTTTGTTAAACTTTCGTATTTCTTCAGTATATTCTGGTATATAATTTAAATGGCTTATTGATTCTCTGTCCCGTTAAGTGGGTTAAGTGTTGATAATAGTCGGGCTTGTCTAGTAGTGTGCTGGGCGCCATCACGACCGGGTTGGGGTCATGACATTCTGACATTTGATGCTTCATAATGGACCGGAACCATTGAAGGGCCCTGCCTTCAAGTTTGCAGGAAGCTAGTTTCACCTTAGAGCCTTCAGGAGTTCCATCAACATCAAAGAATTTCTCGCACTTGTATAGCAAATCCTTCAATCCTTCCACATTAAATTTTGGAAATTCAACTTGATAACCCCTAGTTGGAAATTGGTAATCGCCATTCCTGGTTTGCACAATCGTTGGAACTTGATATGCAACTGATGCTTCTCCCGACAATTGTGCATCACTTCCCATGATCAAATTGCTTAATATCATTTTCTTGATTTTGTCCATTTCCTGTGCCACCTTTATATCCATCAGCTGCCTCAAATCAAAAACATAACTGGCCATAGTATATATGGAACCCTTGAGATTATCAACCTCTTTTTTCAGTTTCTGCATACGTGTGTTGTGATTCTCCATTGTTTGGTCTGGGAATGGCTTGCTGTGATACTAATGATTCAATTATGTCGATCGCGATACAAAATTGGAAAGAATTTGAGTGTTCCTAAAGAGTAAGCAAAGAATTACCCATTCGACCAGAAGGAATTTAGAGAGAAGTAAAGAGAGAAAGATTTTATTGATTCTCTTGCCAAAATAGAATGACTACAAATCAGATCTAGGCTAGCTAATAAAGGAAGAATAGTTTGGGAGGAAAAGTTAGTTATAACTACTTTCCGGATCCATATGCACAACATGTGATCTAACTAATCCCTAACGGCTTCCTAACTGATTGAGCCAGCTCAGCAACTAACGCCTGCTAATTGCATTAGCTAATATCGACTAATAACAACAGAAATGGAAGGTGTATTAATTGGATCATATCATATAGTACTAATATTTGAATCACAAGAATAAAAATTAGTTATAACTACTTTCTGAATCCATGTGCACAACATGTGATCTAACTAATCCCTAATGACTTCCTAACTGATTGAGCCAGCTCAGCAACTAACGCCTGCTAATTTCATGAGCTAATATCGACTAACAATAACAGAAATGGAAGGTGTATTAATTGGATCATATCATATAGTACTAATATTTGAATCACAAGAATAAAAATTAGTTATAAATACTTTCCGGATCCATGTGCACAACATGTGATCTAACTAATCCCTAACGGCTTCTTAACTGATTGAGCCAACTCAGCAACTAATGCCTGCTAATTTCATTAGCTAATATCGACTAACAATAACAGAAATGCAAGGTGTATTAATTGGATCATATCATATAGTACTAATATTTGAATCACAAGAATAAAAATTAGCTATAACTACTTTCCGGATCCATGTGCCCAACATGTGATCTAACTAATCCCTAACAGCTTCCTAACTTATTGAGCCAGCTCAGCAACTAATACCTACTAATTTCATTAGCTAATATCGACTAACAACAACAGAAATGGAAGGTGTATTAATTGGATCGTATCATATAGTACTAATCTATATTATTATAAAAGCATGAATACAATGTCGATAATAACCTTATAATATTGCGTATGATAACTCAAAATAAAAGAACATAAACGGAATTCTAGATATTAGCATTATAATCCTATTAGTTTTAGGATATAATACTACATATTAATATTTAGGACTTTAAAATTAACTAATTTTTTATTATTAAATCTTTCCTTATTGAACTAGTTAAGAATTCATAAATAAAAACATTAAATTTAACCTTGTATTGGAAGAACTTAAAGAGAGAATGATCTAAATATGTATGGAAAGGCTTTGAAAAAATTTGGATTTAAAAGAATCGAAAGATTATAAATTCAAGAGTCCACTTTGACTCAACGTTTTAAAAACTAATAATAGTATGTATATTTTACCTTCTTTATTTATATTAAAAATTGAAGGAATATTTTTTTTTTTACTTTGAACAAAATACAGTTCCTTCATAAAAGTTGTAGTTGCATTTTATGTCGATTTTAATTAAAATTAGTTTTAAGATTATTTTATTTTATTTGTTGTTTGATCTTCATGATTTTTTTCTATCTTTAATTATTTAAATAGAATCAACATTTAACATTTACAAAAAGATTTATTTACTTTTCATATCATAAATCAAATATGTTGTTTAATGTAAAATTTACGTGAGTTTTCAACATTGAATAGTTATTGATGGGTACATGCACAATGCACATACCGTGACTGATTTATCCTTACTTATTTCTATTTTCATGTATTTTGAAATATCGTAAGTTAATAAAAAATTCTTAAAAATTACATCGTGACTCAAGCTAATGTCATATCCGAATGATAAGTAACCTAACTTGTAGGTTTATGAAAATAACCATATAATATTAAGTATAATAACTCATAATAAAAGGACATAACCGAAATTCTAGATATTAGCCTCATAATTCTTTCAGTTTTAGGACATAATACTACACGTTAGGAATTTTGTTAGTACAATGACTTTCGGGATGTCTAATTCCTATAAAATTGAACAAGTAAATGTCTTTAGTCATGTAATCCTATTACTTTTAGAATACAATTTTAAAAAATTTCTATTAATAATTTAATTTGAAAACGTATTATAATGTCCTATTACTAATTTAACTTGAGAATGTATTATATTGTCCAAATTATTTAGAAAAAAAAGAACGTACATTATTATAAAAGCATAAATATAGTATTAATATACCAAAGTAGCCCTAAAATATTAAACGAAAGAACTCATAGGGAAAGGATATAACTGCAATAACTTATTTTTTGGACTACAATACCTTCTACGCTAATTTTTAATATTTAAGATTTTAAAATTAATAAGTTTTGGTCTATTAAATACTTACTAAAAATATGTACGATGGTTTAATAAAATTAATTTCATAAGAATCCTCCGTATTGGCAATACATTATCACTCCATAATGTCCAATACCAAAAAATTAAAAGTAATATTAAATGGACCGCATAAAGAGTCGAAATTGAGGGGGAAAAAATATTCCCACGGTAATATATTTTAATATTATATTTGAACTATTTTCCTACTGAAATAATATATTTTTTATCAATTTTTTTTAATATTAAAAAATACCCAATTATTAAACAACAACTAAGAAAATATTTAAGAGTATAAATGTGTGAGAAAGAAAAAATAATTGGTAAGAGTCAATACCCCTAATAATTCTACAGACATAACGATCTAAAAGTGAAATGTCATATCAATATTTTACTCTTTGAAAATAAAATTTATGGTGGATAAAATTATAATTAATATTAAATATTCAAAATAAGAGATGAACTAATATTAAGATTTGATCAGCATAGAATAAATTGTTTTCTATGTTTAAATCAAATAATTAAATCTTTTAATTTAATTTAGCAAGAGAATCCAATTCAATTATTTTTTAAATTCATCATATGAGTAAAATTCTTATTCAAGTTAAAAAGAAATGTTAGGGTATATAAATTTATTCCATAAAAAGAGCGTTAGAACACAAAGTAAAAATGTTAGTATATTATTAAGAATCAAAATGATATACAAGTGTCTGAAGAAGCACAATCAAAGCTAAATCTGAACAAGCTTTCAAGACTATATTATAAAGAGTTGACTCTACTATAACAGGATTATTCTTTGTAGATGCCTCTGGCGGAATCGAAATAATATTTCTATGTCATGCATTACTTGCAAATATCATATCAAGAGGCATGAAGTTGTTAGCATAATAACAAGTGGTGTGCCAATAATTATTTTATTGTGAGACCACCCACTTTAGATTTGATATACCTCTTCAAAAAATTTAAATAACCATCACAAATATATCAAAGCAGAGCAATAATGCTAAATTTATAAGGAAAGCAAAATTGATAATATGGGATGAAGCACTTATGATTGTTCTAGAGATATATTGATATTAATGAACCGTTTGATGGTCATTTAGATTATTGTTGTATTTTTATGCACAAAATTTCTCTAATTTACAAAAAACCCACTGGACCCGGTTTTCGACCCAACCCTGTTTCTAAAAATAATAGCTTACAGAAGAAGAAAACTTTCACACCATTGAGAGAATCTTACTCCAGCTTACACCACAGATTGAGACAATTGGGCATGTTAAGTCCGATTGAACCCAAAATACCAAATCCTCCCCCAAGAAACCTGGATCATTCGGTAAGTTGCGAGTATTGCTCGGGTGCCCCGGGGTAGGATACAGAGAAGTGCTGGCATTTGAAAACGGCCATTCAGGAGCTCATTGATACCCGCCGAATTGAGGTGCAGGCTCCAGAGACACCTAATATCACTCAGAATCCATTGCCAACCCATCATGAGACTCATATGATTGAGTTAGTGCAAAAGGGGGTGTCACGACCCAAATTCTCGAACCTGGTCGTGATGGCGCCTCTCGTGAAGACAAGGCCAACCAACTAACCCAAATCGCCTTTTTAACAATTCTTAAACATATCGAATAGAAAATACAGCTTAAATGACGTTGATTAACAATATATATACAACCCAACTCAGCCCGACCGGGGTGTCACAAGTCACGAGCATCTAAGATGTAGGAACACAACTACAGAGTCAACTATATATATATGAAACGAAATCT
>MU686815.1:0-11955 GCA_026770625.1 Nicotiana glauca
ATTCCTGAAGCAAACATTAGAAATAGAAGCAGCAATTTAGGGTATTGGAGCAACGGTGGCGTGGAAACTGATTTCCTACTTATTCCTGTAGGGTTTTCCAAGTACTATTTTTGCTATGTATTCCTATAAGGTTTTCCAAGTACTACTCGATCTTGGACTTATGAGAATTGGTGGAATTTTCCAAGTACTGTTCGATCTTGGACTTGTGTAATTTTGGTGGGAAATTTTTTGGGAATATTTTTATAATGAAGTTTTAGGGTACGCTTGTAAAGGGTGGCATTTAGTATGATAATATAGCAACCGTCCAAAAACGTTGCAATAGAATTTAAAAGTGTGGCCAAAAGTTTTATATTTAGGCAACACTTAAAAAGTATTGTCTTTTCAATTAAATGGAACGTTTTATAAGTGTCGCCTTAAAACCCGTGGCCAAAGACTCTATTCAAAGGTCACGCCTAAAAAGTGTTCCTACATATACTTTTGTCAACACTTTTTGAGTGTTGCCTAAATTAATGTGGCTGTAGGCCTAAAATGTTGTAGTGAAGCACATTAAAAGATAAGAATAACTCAATCAGCGGTTCACACACTTCTTTGGACAACATACCACGAAGTGCAAGAGGGAATATATGTTGCAGAAGAACATGACAATCATGACTTTTCAACCCAGATATCTTGTGATTTTTCAGGTTCACACATTGAGAATATTAGATGAAAACCCATTAGGAATCTTTAGATTTTTTAAGAAATGGCATAATTTGTGCTTACCTTCAAGAGGTAATGTGTAGCATACAGTTGGAAATTCAACTTTCTCCCCTCTTTGGATGGGGTGCAATTCCGGCCGAATGTTCATGTCTTGCAAGTCTAACCGAGTTTTAATTGTGTCCGTGGTCTTTCCTTTTACATTCATGATTGTCTCCATAATATTATCACATATATTTTTTTAATATGCATAACATCCAAATTATGTCGCAAAAACTTCCAATATGAAAGTTAAAAAAAAATATTTTTCTTGTTCCAATTATCCTTTCGATTTTCATGTGATATATTCTTCCTTTTCTTTGGATCCTTTGTTAATTGTATCCCTTTGAGATATTGAACTTGATTAAGTATCTCAATACCAGAACATATTTTTGGTGGGAGCCTTTTCTCTTTTGTACCATCAAATGAATCTTTGTCATTTCTCTATTTGTGACTAGGAGGAAGGTAGCGACGATGACCCATAAAGCACGGTTTCTTACTATTAGCCAATCGAATTGAGGAAGTGTCCTTATTGCAACTTGGGCATGCCAATTTTTTTTGGTACTCCATCCAGATAAATTTGAATAGGTTGGAAAGTCGTTGATGGTCCATAACAAAGAAGCATGCAACTTAAATTTTTATCTAGTTGATGCATCATAGGTCTCAATGCCAACGTCGCACAACTCCTTCAATTCCTATATTAAATGTTGAAGGTATGTATCAATTGCATTTCCTGGACTATTTGGACCAGGAATAAGCATTGACAAAATAAAATTTTCGTGTTTCATACACAATCAAGGTGAAAAATTATAAGGAATAAAAATCGTGGGCCATATTCTATATGAGTGTCGATGCCCCCTTTTTCTCGCAAAATTGGGTTTATGACATTGGGGAGGACAACTCGTTCCCTTTTGGGATTTGAGTTTGAAGAGTCGCCACCTAATGATTAAAGTGCATTAGGACACTAAGATGAGTTTTTGATTTATGAAAACCAGAGATCGGGTAAGGTCTCGAAACTATCCCAAGGGGAATGTGTTAGGCACCCCTCGAGATCCACTAGTGTGGTTCCCGGCCATTCTATAATCGTGACTTTAAGTGCAAACAACAAGTAGACAAGTAAGAGTTACAAATATGGGGGGAGGGGGTTCACATAGTTGTTGTAAGTAATTGTAATTAAACGAAGTTAAAGAAGCTGAAATTTGAGAGAAGAACCAGTTTTAAAATTTTGAAGAACGAATTAAAAAAGGGAGATTTTCACATACTTGTTGTAAGTAATTGGAGTTAAAAGCAGTTAAGGAAGTAGAAGTTTGAGAAAAAGTAGTTTGAAATTTTGAATAAAAATAAACAAGTAAGGGAGGGGGGATCCTAAGTTTATACATAATATGGATCACCCTACACAACACCCGATAACCGTTTATACACGTGGTGTTATCGCATGGTCATCATATCCATATCTACCCTTTCCCACCCCGTTAAGGTATTAAAGAGCGGAATGGTTTCGTTACTTATTGCATGCTATTACCCGCCCTCAATCCTATCAGTCCCGGAGGCATTTAGGACTACTAATCCTAAAGGGAAGGGGTTTGAGGTTTTATAGTTTCAAAGGACAAAATTCTAAAGCGACAATCAAAACGCATATGTAACAAATATGGGAGAGAAGCATATAACAAATAGAAAGTCTCAAACAAACCTCCTTAAAACAAAGAGAAACATATAATTTAACATGTATTACATGTATTGATTAGGGTCTGATTAAACTTAAGAGTTGTGGCAGACTGATCTATTACATATTTCAGATAAGAAATCCGAATCAGCCCTGCCTACTGGTTGTAGCTAAAAAATCTGATTCTTTTTACAAGTTACCTTATGGCTTGCCTAAGTGTTAAATGAAACCTATGGGCATGATATCTATTAGCTCAGAAAAGAAATATACTGATTTTAAAGAAGAGGACTTGTTAATTACAGAAACATAAATTCTGCAGATGTTGAGCATTGCTAGTGATTTTAGACTTATAAGCGAATGAACGATTCTGATTTCGTTGGTTGCTCCTATAGGCATGTTTTCTAGGCGTTGTTAAATTTAAACACTTTTTATAGTCGAAATAAGAGTGTAGAAGTCCTATAGGCATGGTATCTAGAATGTTGTTTGTTGTTTAAACCTATAAACGCATTTGCCTAGCGACAAATGCATATGCAAAATTCAGGAAGTCCTATAGACATGTTTTATATATATATATATATATATATATATATATATATATATAATATGCAGCATTTCAGAAATGACTTATAGACATGGTCTCTATAAAAGTGCAGAAGTGCAGAAACCTATAGACATGGTCTCTATAGAAATGCATTAATGAAGAAACCTATAGACATCTCTATATGAGATGCAAAAGTGCAGAAACCTATAGACATGGTCTCTATAGAAATGCAAAAGTGCAGAAACCTATATACATGGTCTCTATATGAGATGCAAAAGTACAGAAACCTATAGACATGGTCTCTATAGCAATGTCGAAGTGAAAACCGAAAACAGGATACATGAGTGCAGTAGTGTAAATATTCCCTATGAATCATGATATTTACCCCTTTTTGCATGCATGATTTACCCTTCCCTTTTCAGTAACAGCCCCAATAGTCTATTACACGATTATTACAGCCCATAATGAATAAGAAAAAGCAAAATTACATGAGAAAAACTAAAAATTTACAACCAAGGAGAGCCTGATACAGACTTCCTGTCTGAAGCATGAAGTAAACCAACTCTAAAGATCAAATTTCCAAAGACTTTCTCTTATTTGGGACGTGTCAGAGTTCCCTAAGAGTCTCAAATGAACTCCGGGCAGTACTCACACCCAAATATATTACAGAATTGAATCATAATATAGTGTGGAAGAGCCATCCCTCAGTGTCCAAGTTCAGAGGTAACTCAAGGTCCCAAAGTAAGGCTCACAAGATGGGGGGAGGGGGGCAGAACTTAGAAGCTAAGAGAGAGTGTAAGTGCAGAGAGGGATTCTGAGAGGATGCAAATACAGGCTAATGGTCATACCTAGCAATTGGAAGTGCTGGAACACCCCACCAGCCTGTTAGGCCACATTGTTTGGGAGTCAGGATCCCCACAAGGGATCAAGTCCAAACATGAGCAACAACTTGCATGTTGCCATGTTCTGAACTTCAACTCTAAGGATATAGAGGGGAACAAAGGTGCAGGGATTCACAGTAGAAACATATGTAAAGAAATTGACATGCTAATCAACATTGAACATAGACAGTAGATAGGAGTGTAAAGGCTGTAAAATAAACACATTGGGATGAGGTTGAAAACCAAAACTAGAACATACCAGTTTCAAGGAAACAAGAAAAGGGAGCAGTAGTCTTGTAAAGCCAAAATGCAAGCAAGTAGTCAGAATACTATGATTTTAGAAGAGAACTATGAGATTGTAAGTGTCTCCAGTGTGTAAAAGTATTGAGCTGAAGGTGTCCTCAAGTGCAGAAGGGTCGTGCCTCTTTTATAGTGTAAAAAGCTAGCAGAGATAGGTAAGAAATGAGTTTGGAAATCAATTACACAATGTCTTGCTTTAATTAAGGGATTCTGATCTCAAACGGGTAGAATAATTAAGGAACTAAATTAATCAAACACTTTGTGTAAGGTAGTATAATAGGGGTAAATACATAAAGGTCTATTTATGGGAAAGGTCTTGACAACACTAAGGAAAGGAAATCAATTAACAACTAGTAAATCATAAGGTCCGAATGAATCCAGTCAAAAAAGGTGAAGAAAGGTTTTACTTATGGAAAATTAGTAACAATCAATCAAACCTAAAAAAGGATTATGAATCAATCATAAGTTGGAAAACCTTTTCGAAAGAAATAATTCATCACACATATAAAAGCATATCGCCACGATTAAACATGAAAAAATATCATGCTAATCAGTAGAAGAGTCTAGCATAGAAGAATTTATAAGTTCAGAGTCGTAAACAAAAAAAATTCAAACTTAGTTCATAGACTCAGAATGAGTCTGAAAGAGTCAAGGGTTCCAAAATAGAACCCTAGTTCAAACACATGACGAAACCTTGGTATAGCCCCCAAATTCTAGGGTTTCCAACTCGAGTCAAGCACAGGGATGAGGAGGCAACAGGCTGAGAGATTTCTTTTTAGAATTCTCATGAGAAGACAAGCAAATACAATAGAAAGTTCGAAGCATAATTAGAGTAGAAGAAACAGTAGAGGAAAACATGCTTAACAGGGTCTGAAAATAAGGTAAAGTAGAAGTGAAACACTTAAGAACATGGTAGAGAAATATAGTAGAAGAACACAAGAACACCGGAACAGTATAGCAAAAGAACATATAGGCAAACACAGTGGGATAAACATGTGAGAGAATGGTATAGAAACACAGTAGACGAAAAAGCGGAGCACAGTAGAAGAACATGCATGATAAAGGAAAACATAAACACAGTAGAAAAACATGCGTCCAGAAAAGAAAACATAAGAACATAGTATAGACAAATACACACAAAGAAAAAGAAAAGTCAGAGAAACATTTTAAGCTTTTCAGAAAACCCTAAATTGGATAGAAGTGATTTTAAAAGTAATTTTGAAAGAAAAATTGGGGAAATCGTTTAAAAACCCAAGTGGAGCACATATACATAATAGTTTTAAGAAAAATCAGAGAAAACCTAGATTAATTAGGGTTTTAGAAGAACCCTAGAATGAGAAAGGCTTTGAAAAGGTCCGATATTGGTCGGAAAGGTCAGAGATAGTCTCATAAGACTAGGATATGCTGGAGCAAGGCCGGCGACGGCCGTGAAAACTCGAGTTGGCCCAGGTTTGGATGAAGACCTTCGAGGTCTGGCCTTGATTCTTCAAATATCGAGCACACGGGAGTAACAGGGGGTGAGTATAAGGTTACTATGGCCGGAGGAGCCATGGTTTCCTATGGGTCTTGAGGTTGAAGATGATATGAGACGATTAGGGTTAAGGAAGGTTTGAGAGGGTTTGAGGGACGAAAGGGTTTCAAAGCGGCGACTCTGGAGGGAAATGAATTAGGGTTGGTTTTGGGTGAATTAAAATGGTAAGCGGAAATCGTGGCCGCTGATCAAAATGATCAACAAGCTGGATTAAAAGGAGAGTCGGTCGGGTTGGAGAAATGGGCCAGGGGTCGGGTTAAATAGAAATTGGGCCGGTCCGTTTGGGATTTAAAATTGGGTTAATTGGGGGATCAATTTGGGCTATAATTGAAACAAAATGCGGCCAAATTTTAAATAGCCAGTTTTCCCTTTTTATTTTATAAAAATAGTAAAATGACTTCTAAAAATAAATTAAAGGTAATGAGTCAATTAATAATATATAAATATTAATTAAAAAATATCGGGACAAATTTTATAATTATAAAATGTTACTAATCTTAAAATAGGCTAAAATTACCATTATATGCAATTTAGATTTAAAATACTAAATAAATTTATAAAAATGTGAAAAAATTATATTAGCTATATTTTGGTACAAATATAATAATAAAAATAATTTTTTACCAAAAAGTGATAATTTAAGGGTTAATTATTGGTTTTTGTATTGTCAAAATAGGGCAATAAATTAATTTTAAAAATCTTTAAAATTGAAAAAAATACTAAAACACTTGGGAATACTTATATAGGCCTATATATGCTATTTTAAAATTATTTTGCATATAAAATATACAGGAAAAATTTGGGTATCAATAGCTGCCCCTCTTTACCCGGGGAGGATGAAAAAGTTATCGAGTAAAGACATGATGGCCAATTTTGACCAAGTGAAGTGGTTTGAAGAGATTGACCATGCTCTGGTTCCTCAGCTTCCTACATATCCCTGGTCTTAGATGAATCAGGCCATATGTAGTTCAGGATCCGTCGGCGGAGTATGCCGATGGAGGTTTTCCAAGAACGGACTTAACGTTTGGGTTAAGGTGGATGGTTAGAGTTTAATAGGACTACGGGAACCGGAGCGGGATCACTTCTGCTGAGATGGCCGTTGCTCACTAGTTTACCTGTATATAAGCAATACGCGCATACATTGTGCATAAATTTAAACACGATGCAAATTTCCGTGGGACCATGAATGCTGTCTTTGGGCGGTTAGATGACATCCTTAGACCATGATGTCCTGGGTCGTGAAGTATATAATAAAGGATTTTCAGGCTATGAAATTATTCTTTCGGGCTATGATAATGATGCCTCTGAGCGATGATGCCTTTGAATAATGATATGCAAGAGATAAAAGGGGTCCTCAGGCCATGATATGGCGTTCTCGGGCTATGAAGATGGTGCCTCCGAACAATGGCGCACTTGGACAGTTTGATGAACTTTCAGCCCATGCAATGCGATAGGTGGAGATCTTTCAGCCCATGAAAGCGTAAATAAAGTGGCGATATTTCAGCCGATGCAAGACATAAATAAAGGTGGAGATCTTTCAGCCAATGCAAGTGTGAATAAAGGTACAGATCCTTTAGCCCAAGAGAGTGTAACTAAAGTGGCTATATTTCAGCCGATTGCAAGACATAAATAAAAGTGGCGATATTTTAGCCATGCAAGATGTAAATAAAGGTGGCGATCTTTCAGTTAATGCAAGTGTGAATACAAGTGGCGATCTTTGAACTGATGCAAGGCTTAAATAAAGGTGTCAATATTTCAGCCATGCAAGATGTAGATGAAGGTGGCGATATTTCAGCCATGCAAGATGTAAATAAAGGCGGCGATCTTTGAGCCAATGCAAATGTGAATAAAGGTGGCTATCTTTCAGCTGATGCAAGATAGCTGATTCCGATATTGTGGTTGCTGGGGATATTGTGTGAATAGGTGCGGTGGTTCTGAGAGTTGTACTCCTGAAAAGTATAAGTTGTATGAATATATTTGATGATTTTGTGACTTGGCTACCTATATTCAAAGAAAAATCGTGAGTTTTGTAAAGAGGAAAGATTAGTTCGTGTCCCCGCTGACTTTGCTCGCCATGTTCGGCTCTGATCTGATGACACGGTGCGTATCATAGTGGGTAGCGTTGCTGAACAAAGTGATTGCAATAGTAAACATGCATGAATTTGTTAAAGATATGACATAAGTATATAAGAAATATTTTTAGATGAACCAACGACTGCGACATGGTTAAGGACATTACAACCTCTTTGTTTTGGAATTTTGAGAGGTCCTCCTCAAAATTCTGCCCCAGTTTAATGGGTTGATACTTCTGACGGTCTCTTGTGATAATTGGCTGATGTTACTTCGGAATTTTGAGGGTCCTCCTCAAAATTCTGCCCTAGTTTCCAATTGAGGGGGGAAATGAAAATTTTATTGAATTGTGACCGAACCAATAAGGCTGCCTGCCTATCCCATCTTAAATGGGAATCAGGTCAGACGTAGTTCAAATTACATCATGTAGGAAAATATAAGATTACTCATAGTAGTGCTTGACTGCATCTGAATTGATTGGTTTTGGCCAGACTTCTTCGTCCGTTTCTGCAAGTATGAGGGCTCCTCCTGTCAGAACCCAGTGAACCATGTATGGACCCTTCCAATTGGGAGAGAATTTCTATTTGGCTTCATCTTGATGTGGGAAAATGTTCTTTAACACCAGCTGCCGCGGTGTGAATCGTCTTGGTTTGACTCTCTTGTTGAAGGCTCTGGACATTCTGTTCTAATAAAGCTGACCGTGGAAAACTGCATTCATTCTCTTCCTATCTATAAGAGCTAGTTGTTCATAATGGCTTGTTACTCATTCAACGTCGTCGAGTTCTGCTTCCTTTATGATCCTTAGAGAAGGAATTTCTACCTCGACGGGAATGACTACTTCTGTATCTTAAACCAACATATAGGGGGTTGCCCTAGTTGATGTGTACACTGTAGTGCAGTACCCCAATAAAGCAAATGATAACTTATCATGCCACTGCTTATGGTTTCTATCATTTTCCTTAGTATCTTCTTGGTATTCTTATTGGTGGCTTCCACGGCTCCATTCATCCGAGGTCTGTAGGTTATAGAATTGTTGTGTTTGATCTTAAAGGTTTCACACATGGCTTTCATCAGGTTGCTGTTGAGATTGGAACCGTTATCAGTAACAATTGACTCTGGAATTCTGAACAGACAAACAATGCGGTCGCGGACAAAGTCTATCGCAACTTTCTTAGTCACTGCTTTGTAAGATGCTGCTTCAACACATTTGGTGAAATTATCAATTGCTACTAGGATAAAACTGTGCCCGTTTGATGCAACATGTTCGATTGGTCCGATAACATCCATTCCCCATGCAGCGAACGACCACAATGAGCTTGTTGTATTAAGCTCGTTTGGAGGCACTTTTATCATATCTACGTGTACCTAACAGGGATGACACTTTTGGAAATACTGGATACAGCCCGTCTCCATAGTCATCCAAAAATAACCAGCCCGGAGTATCTTCTTGGCTAAGACAAAACCATTCATATGTGGACCGCAGGTCCCGACATGGATTTCTTCTAGTAGTCTGGATGCTTCTTTTGTGTCGACACACCTTAGTAATCCCAAATTCGGAGTCCTCATATACAGGATTCCTCCGCTGTGAAAGAAGTTGTTAGATAGTCTCCAAAGTGTGCGCTTATGAGTAGCATTTGCGAGCTCAGGATATTCTCCTTTTGCTAGATATTCCTTGATATCATGAAACCAAGGTCTTCCATCTGCCTCTTCTTCGACATGAGCACAGTAAGCTGGGTGACCATAGATCTTTACGGGAATAGGATCAATGAAGTTCTTATCTGGATGTTGTATCATAGAGGCCAGGGTAGCTAATGCATCGGCGAACTCATTCTGGACTATGGAAACATGTTGGAATTCCGTCTTTGTGAACCTCTTTCTCAACTCATGTACATGATGCAGGTATGGGAGTATCTTGTAGTTCTCGATTGCACATTATTCTCAGACCTGATGTATAAGCAAGTCTGAATCTCCATCACTATCAGCTCTTGGATGTTCATGTCAATGGCCATCTTGAGCCCTAAGATGCAGGCTTCGTACTCGGCCATATTGTTAGTGAAGGGGAATCTGAGCTTGGCGGACACCGGATAATGCTGGCTAGTTTCTGATACTAGGACTGCTCCTATGCCAACTCTTTTGAAATTTGCTGCTCCATCAAAAAACATCCTCCAACCATCATAGGACTCTGTAATGTCTTCTCCTATGACCGATACCTCTTCGTCCAGAAAATACGTCTTTAGGGGTTCGTATTCTCCATCCACAGGGTTTTTGGCGAGATGATCCGCTAGTGCTTGTCCCTTAACTGCTTTTTGGGTCACGTAGACAATGTCAAACTCACTCAGCATGATTTTCCACTTGGCTAGCTTGCCAGTGGGCATGGGCTTCTGAAAGATGTACTTCAATGGACCATTATGAGATACGTAGTATAGACATAGAAATAGTGCCTCAGCTTCTGAGCTACCCAAGTCAAAGCACAGCAGGTGCGTTATAACAGAGAATACCGGGCTACGTATGGGGTGAACTTCTTACTGAAATAATAAATGGCTTGCTCCTTCTTCCTTGTTTCATCATGTTGCCCTAGGACGCAACCGAATGCACCATCTAACACTGCGATGTAGAGTAGCAAAGGTCTACCTGGCTCAGGCGGGACCAAGACTGGTGGTGTTGATAAGTATTCTTTGATTCTGTCGAAAGCTTTCTGGCATTCATCGGTCCATTTGGTGGCGACATCTTTCTTCAGCATTTTGAAGATCGGTTCACAAATAACCGTAGATTGGGCTATGAACCGACTGATGTAGTTAAGTCTCCCCAAGAAACTCATTACATCCTACTTGTTCTTTGGCGGTAGCAATTCTTGAATGGCTTTTATCTTTGATGGATCCAGTTTTATTCCCCGGTAACTCACAATAAACTTAAGCAATTTTCCATCTGGAACCCCGAATGCACACTTTGCAGGGTTTAGCTTCAGGTTGTACCTTCTCAGCCTATTGAAGAACCTTCTCAGATCTTCCATGTGATCAATGGCTTTTTTGGACTTGATAATAACATCATCCACATACACTTCGATCTCTTTGTGTATCATATCATGGAAAATAGTAGTCATGGCCCTCATATAGGTGGACCCTGCATTTTTTAATCCAAACGACATCATTTTGAAGCATTACATTCCCCACATCGTAATTAAAGCCATTTTTTCAGCATCTTCTTCATCCATCCAGATCTGATGATACCCATCGAAACAATCTACGAATGATTGCAACTCGTGCTTGGCACAATTGCCAATCAGGATATGTATGTTAGGCAAGGGGAAGTCGTCCTTTGGACTAGCCCGGTTGAGATCTCGGTAGTCGACACAGCCTCTAACCCTCTTGTCCTTTTTCAGTACTAGCACAATGTTGGATAACCATGTTGGATACTTTACCACCCTAAGAACCTTAGCTTTGACCTGCTTAGTGACTTCTTCCTTGATTTTCAGACTCATGTCTAGCTTGAACTTTTTGAGATTTTGTTTTACCGGCGGATAGGCTGGATCGGTTGGTAGTTTGTGAGCTACAATAGATGTACTTAGACTAGTCATGTCATCATATGACCAGGTGAATACGTCCTCATATTCCTTTAGAAACTTTGTGTATTGTTTCTTCTCTAATGGCAATAGGCGAATGCCGATTCGTGTTTCTATGATGTTTTCTACACCTCGTAGGTTAACAATCTCAGTCTCGTCCAAGTTGGACTTAGGCCTATTCTCAAAATTCTCAACTTCTTTAATGATTTCCTCTCATATATCATCCTCCTCTGAATCTATGTCTGTTTGTTGCATTGTCTCGTTGCATGTCACCGTCATTGGTTCATCAAGATAAGTAATAGTAATGCCCGAGGCACGTCGGGCTCTGGTGGTTCTAACGGTCTAGTTATTGAGGTATGCTCCTCCACTTACCACCTGTATCGAAGGGCCTTCCTCCTCGAAAATGACACAATAATCCATGTTATCGTCTTCTAGGAACAAATTCCTCATCGCTGCCAATTAAAGCTGTCAAACGGGTGGGCCGGGCCGGGTTTAGTGTATTTTTAATTTTTTTTTTTGGAATTTTGTATAACTATTGTAAGTTATATTAGTACTTTGTATTAATTTAAAGAATACAAGTAAGATGGGAAAAAATTGCACTTATTGCAAGTGCTACTTTTATTTCTTAATCTAAAGTTTCAAACTTACAAAATGAAAGGTTTACATTTTTTTCAA
>MU686815.1:14136-35222 GCA_026770625.1 Nicotiana glauca
ACTCTACAAGGAAGGTGGCTAAACAAATAACGTAAGTATGTTTGATATTGTCCATGAAGTCTAAAGATATCAGCTCTACAAGTACTTCTAGGGATACCTTTAAATAAAGGATTGTAAATCCTTTAAATATACATAATAAGATATGATGAAGAAGCAAAAGAAAAAGGTAGACAACCCAAAGCAATCATTTTTGCTAACTCTTCATGATCCCTCATTTTATAATATTTCAGTAGACCTCCAGTAGTAGGGTTAATAGTTGTTTGATTTTCATCACCATCAGTGCCCCATTCTATGGGATAGTCAATTCTCATATGTCTACTAAGCGTCTCAGTCCCCCCTAAATTTCCTCCAGTCAAATATTTAAAAGTATAGTTACAAATTTGCATCTAACTCTATCAGTACCTTCTATTATTTCAAAAAAATTTCAAACCTTACTTCTTTTTCTACGATTAGAAGTCGGAGCCACATGAGGTCTACCAGGAGTGGTGCCACGACCACCACCCCTTGTAGCACTAGCAACTCTAACTCCAATACTACCAACTCCAGAACTAGTAGGTGTAGCTGGTATCTCATCTTCTATTCCAAAATCTTTTTGTAATTTTTCATAATCTATATCTACATTATCATTAGGCAATAATTCAGAAACATGTGTAGATGATAATGGGTTATTACTATTACTACCAGAAGTTGAAGGACTACCTCTTTTTTTATTTCCACCCCTACCAGTAACTCTTTTACACGCTCTCTTAGCAGCATTAAACATATTGTAAAAATTAAAGTATAAGCTAAAATTAAATATGCAATTAAAATATTAAATAAGAGAAAGATTTGGAGGGAGTGCACCGAATTCGATAATAAATTGAGCTCTTGATTACACAATTCCGGTGTTACCATGAAGGCATGAACAAATGTCAAGCAAGTATTTCAATTTTGAACTTCAAAGTTCAAACTTCAAATTCTGAATGACAAATTCCGATAAATTAAATTCAAGAAAAAAGAGCCAAATAAAAATTATAAAATTAGAAGATGAAATCTTGCAAATTGAAGGATGAGAGAAATTGAGAAATTGAGATTGAGATATGGAATTTGAGTGAAGAAATGAAGAAGGGGGGGGGGGTTATAGATTTTGAAAAAGGATAATTTTGTAAAGTGTTAAAAACATAATTTTTTTTAAAAAAGGCCATTTATGCAACAAATCTGTTGGCCAACGGATATATGCAGAAATGCTGGAAATCCAACGGATAGTGGGACCCATTTTGTAGCAAAATTAAAAAAAAAAATTTGATCGTTAACCGGGCCGGTTCCGGTCCAGGTTAACCGGTTTGGGCACTGTTCACGCCAACCGGGTTACCCGGGCCCGGTTAACCGGATCCCAGATGTGAACTATGCAAAACCGGCCTAACCCCCTACCCAGCCCACTCGGGCCCTTTTGAACCGGGCCGGTCCGGTTCCGGTTTTAACCTGTCTAGGCCGGTCCAGTTCTGGTCTGACCCGACCCGTTTGACAGGTTTACTGCCAATGCTTCCTCTTGTTTTGACCCATAGATAACTTCGGCCGGTTGAAAGGTCTGCTCCAACCGGGGTATTGGCTGCTCCAATGGATAGTAAGGACCACGTTATGGTGGCGACCAATGGTTGAATTCCTCCCAAGTGTACTCATACCCTAATCCGAAGGTGGTGTCCTGTTTCTTGAGCTTGATGGGCTTAGATATTCCTTGGATATTCTTTCCAAGTCCCTTGCCAGGTTCATACCCACTCCAGTTCAGTATGCTTTCAATTTTGTTATCCCGCCATTTATCCTTATCGACGGCGTTGACTCGCTCGATATGGTGGTAAGTTTCCCCGCCTATCCTTCTCCTTCCTCCAATTGCTGGAATGGTCTGGCGATTGTATATAAGATTTATACCATTGCCATGATGATCACCTCTTGGTGGTTCCACTCAAACTTCACTGCCTGATTGTAGTGTTGATGCTACAGACCCCGCGGCATGAATCCATAGTCATCCCAACAACAGATTGTAAGATACCGACACGTCTATCACTTGATAATCAACATCAAACCAAGTAGGCCCCATTTGCAAATATAGGCTAATCTCCCTAATAGTAGACATCTGAGAACCGTCGAAATCTCTGACGTTGATGGCCCCGTCCTTAATTTCATGCAACCCTTTTTCCAATGCCCTGAGTGTTACCAAAGGACAAATGTTGAGGCTGGACCCCCCATCGACCAGGATCTTGGTGATAAAATAATCTTTGCACTAAATAGTGATGTGCAAAGCTTTGTTATGACTCAATCCCTCCGGTGGTATCTCATCTTCGTGGAAACTGATCTTGTGACTTTTCAACACCTGGCCTACCATGTTAGCCATCTCTCCGCCGGTGATGTTACTTGGTACATATTGTCACACCTCCTTTTGACGCTGCCGCACCCCGCGAAGGGCGTGGTAAAGGGAGTTTTTCCAATTAAAGGACAATCGAAACGGGATTCGTTTATTAAAAGATTCAGAGTCGCCACTTGGGAGATTTATGGTGTCCCAAGTCACCGGTTGAATCCCGAATCGAGGAAAGGTTTGACTCTATTTAAGAGTCCGCGAACCAGAAATCCGAATAAGGAATTCTGTTAACCCGGAAGAAGGTGTTAGGCATTCCCGAATTCCGTGGTTCTAGCACGGTCGCTCAACTGTCATATTTGGCTTATTTATCTGATTTATAACATGCTTTAACTTATGTGCAAATTTTAACCTTTAACCGCTTTTAATTATTTTTTAAGGAAAATTGAACGTCGTTTAAAATATGTTTTTGGATCACGTCACATGAAATGCACCCGGATCCTCAACACATTTTATTCAACATTTTGAGATTTGGATTTGGGTCGCATGAAATGCACACCCAATTTTAGGAAGGTAATGTTATTAAAATACGCGCCTAAAGAGTCTAACGCATTATTATTTTGGGGAAGGCCGTGAAATTCGCTAAACGGCCCATCCCGAAGTCTAAGCATTTTTAATATATTCATTTATGAGGGCCCCGCAGTTGTGCATTTTATTTGGCGAGGCTCGTCTCATTTTTATTATTTAAAAGGGTGAACCTAAGGCAACTATGATTTTCTACTTTGCGAGGACCATGGACCTTCGCTAAATGGTACGCCCCGATTTCTAAAATACCATACCCATAAGAATGAAATACTGTAACAACCAAATTTCAATTAAAATAACCAATTTCACATTCCAAATAGTGCCGATATTAATCCAACATTCCAACTCGTCAAAGTCGAGATTCCAAAGATAAAGAGCGTTCCATTAGCTCAAAATTCTTATGTATACTATTGCCATTATTATAAAATTATAAACTTTTTAATCAATTGTTTGTTAAGTTCAGGGCATAAGAAGACAAAGAATCAACTCAAATACAAAAGTTAATCTCAGTAAACTTAGGAACAAGTAGCAAAATAAAGCTTTGCTTTTCAAACACATGTAATAAATCATGAATAAGTAGACTTCAATATTTACATTCTCATACACAAATGTAGAACAATGCTCAGCTACAATATACCAAAGCTTTCCAAACTTACCGAAGCGTAAAACCAATACGGAAACATTAATGTACCTTGCTCGATGCTGAATAAAAGCTCGGCACGCCGGACCTCGACGAACCTCTGATCAGAAACGGAAAACTCGAACCAAGACTGTCAACGACCTCGACGCTCACCTTCTCCCTCAACGCCCTTGACGGGCTGTTCGTGGTGTTACAGGATGGGCTGGCTGAAGGGTCTTTCGAGTTGAAGAAGAAAATGGAGGGTCATTATGGGAACAAAGCAGAAGACGAAGCAGAAGCTGGTTGTTTGCGAGGGTGGTGACGGAAGTTGGGTGGTTTAACTATGAAGCTGTGGGTTATTTGGACAGGTGAAGCAGTGAAAGAGATGGTGGTTCGTTGGCATGACAGTGTTGCTGTACGTTGCTGGTTATGGTGTTTTCGGTGACGTAGATGAGGAGATGGGGTGGTTTTCTGTGGCTGGGCGGAAGGAGGTGGGTTCAGGCATGAAAGGCTGCTGTTGTTGCGTCAATGGCTAGCTGGAGAGGGACGATGGGGACGGGGGGATGACTATGGTCGTTCGCTGGCCGTTTGTTTGGACGATAACGGGTAAGGGCTGCGGAAATTACGAAGCTATTTGGTTCACGGAACTCAGGCGTGGAGATGAGGCTAGGTCGTGGATGGTTGGAGCTGGCTGAAAAAAATGGTGGAGGGTTTTTTTCTTGGTTATTTTGATGAAGGAAGAAGATGAAGTCAAAATGTTTTGGGTTTTCTCTCTATATCAAAAATCTGTCCGTCCCCCCCCCCTATTGTCTAAACTCTCCCTTCTCCAATGTAGTGTGAGTATGTGTTTAAAAATATGAAGACCAAAATGAGAGGGGGCTCCCGTGGGTTGGGTACCCAAGAGTGATGGGTCTTTCTCGTGCTCTGTCTATGTCCCCCACGTGTGTTCCCCACGTGTAGTGGGCTCGGATTATTATGGGCTAGGTCCGAAAATTAGGCCTAAAAACGGGTAGTTTGAACCCAAATATTATTCTTTGCCCGGAACCGAGAATAAAAACATGATATTATTTAATTACTCCTACGTAAACAAAATAACTATTAAAATGAGACTAACAATTAAAACAAAACTATGTTTTTTTAATTTTTGTTTTAATATAAAGATAAAAATATAAAGTACTATTTTTCTATTTTTTCAAGTTTAAAATGGCTACAAAACATTAATAAAACTATTATTTGTAATTTTCGAAATTATATAAAGATTAAAAATAAGGTGCTATTTTTGTATTTTTCAAGTTTATGAGAAATACATAAACTAAAATTTATATATCTTTTTTTATATTTTTTTATTTTTGTAATGATCACAAGAGGGGTTGCTCTGATGGTAAGCAACCCCCACTTCCAACCGAGAGGTTGTGAGTTCGAGTCTTCCCAAGAGCAAGGTGGAAAGTTCTTAGAGGGAAGAATGTCGGGGGTCTATTTTGGAAACAGCCTCTCTGCCTCAGGGTAGGGGTAAGGTTTGCGTACACACTACCCTCCCCAGACCCCATTAAATGGGATTATACTGGGTTGTTATTGTTGTTGTTGTTGTTGTTGTTATTTTTGTAATGAAAATAAAGTGAAAGAGTCAAAATTAGCTGAGATATCTATATTAGGCCTAAACTAAATATTTTACGCAAAACTGTGAAAATTCTTGGGGAGGGTCAAAAATCATACGTCTACACATATGCCTCACTTAGCACCCTTAACAAGGCATTTTTGTGTGCATCGTAACTCTATAGCAAAGCAAGGATAGAAATCTATGACGGTGTTTTGTTTAGCTGATTAATGACTGAGTATTCCTTTGCTTGTATCTTTCTCCAGTCGACCAGAGGTCTATTTACTCGACTTGGCCAAGTGTTCTAGGGTATAAACCCTATCGGTTCTTATCATATCCTGTGCTGCAACTGGTTCCCCGAACTTGGCTTTCCTTTTCCTTCTTGCCTCGGCTGTGTAGTCCCATGGTATGGATTTTGTGTGGAATGGTGTTACGGCTATCATTGCTACTGGAATGGGCACCCTTGCTCTTGAAGGTACTATAACAACTTCAAATGGTACAGGTGCCTTTGGGGACCCAAACTCGACCTCAATTGGTGTTGGCATCTTCGAAGAGGATGGTGTTTCAAACTCAAGTAGTATGGACACGTTCACCTCGTCATCTCTAGAAGGTTAAATCTGTACTACAATCGGATTAAGGGTGACTACTGGCTTCCTTGGTTTGTCTCCTTCTATGATTAAACCAATCGATCCCTTGGGGTCCTACTCATTATCTATCTCGATCAGATGAACGCCTCCACCCTTGTGGTATGGTAGAGGGTTATTGCGGACATTCGGAGCAGGATTCTTTGCTACAATGATCTTGTTGTCAATTAAAGTTTAAATCTTATCCTTCAGAGAGCGACATTCATCAATGGTATGTCCCTTCATGCCGGAATTGTATGCATAAGATTTATTTGGATTGACCCACTGAGAAGGGTTTTCTGGGGTTATGGTGGGGATATGAGTGACATAACCAGCAACTTTGAGCCTTTCGTATAGCTAGTCAATTGGTTCAACAATGGCGGTATACTGTTTGGGAGGTTTGTGGTCAAAATTTGGTCGCGGTATAGGGAAGTTCTGATGTAGAGGAGGTGATTGATAGTGGGATGGTTAGGTGTTGTATGCTTGGTAAACATGTGCTGGTTAGGAGTATTTGGGTGAAGTGGGCTGATATGCGGGAGGTGGAAGTGACTGATAAATGGGTGGTGGAGTATGGTAAGAGGGTGACAGTGCTTGGTAATTTGGGGTAGGCTGATATGTGACTGGAGGTATTGGGTATGTTTGGTATTTGATATGGGATTTGGTCCTTTGTGCAACCATTACAGCACTTACGTCCCTTTTCATGGACGTACCACCATACTGTAAAGCCTTGTCGGTAGCTTGCAAGGCTTCAAAGTTCGTAACCATACCACTCTTGATGCCTTCCTCGAACCTATCACCTAGCTTGATGATGTCAGAAAATTTATGATTCTCAATCAGCATCAGTCTTTCATAGTATTGGGGGTCAGAATCCCGAACGAAAAATTTGTTCATTTGTTCTTCCCTAAGGTCGGTCTGACCTTAGCAGCTTCTGATCTCTAGTGAGTAGCATACTCACGAAAGGTTTCTGTGGGTTTCTTCTTTAAGTTTTGGATATATAACACATCCGGCGCTTTCTCCGTGTTGAACTTAAATCTGTCTATGAAATCAGGCACCATGCTTACCCACTTTGACCACTTCTTTGGATCTTGGCTAATGTACCAAGATAAATCATCTCCTTTCAAACTCCTAATGAAAATCTTCATGCGGATCTTCTCGTCTCTTCCTACTCCAACGAGTTTATCGCAGTATATTCTCAAGTAAACCCTGGGATCCCCTGTACCATCAAACATTTCGAACTTGGGAGGTTTGTACCCCTCGGGCAGTTCGACATCAGGCTGTATGCATGGATCTTCCTAGTTTAGCCCCTTAATTCCCCTACTCCCTTCAATGCATTGAATCCTGGTGGTCAGTTTCTTGTGTTCTTCGGCCAGATTCCTGATGAGCAAGTCCTTGTCATTGGACTCGAGTGTGCTTGAAATGGTTTGCACAGTTTCCATATAGATGGGGGTGTTATGGTGAGTATGGAGATGATTATTTTTGGAGTTTAGTGGTTCAGGGATGAGCAGTGGAGTGTTGTTGGAAGTGCGGAAAGTATTGCAGTGATGGTGAGGAGCGGGATGGTTTTGTTGCTTTGGAAAATTTTGTGGAGGTACAGGATTATGAGTAATTGGGAAAGCAACCTCTAGAGTGGCGAGGGAAAATGATAGACTTGCCAAATTTCGGACTTGTTCTAGTTCTTCCTGAAATCTTGACAGCTTTTGCTCGAGTTGGACGCGCTTTCTTTGGAAACCTGAGTACCCTGAGTGACCTCTACCCGTTCAACTGAGTTTTCCTTTCTCAATTCTTCCATCTTTCCTTTGTTCATGTTTCTGATAGGACTAGGAGGAGGAGTGGGTGGAGGGCCCGTGGATCCTGTGGAATATGATGACGATGCCAAAGTGCATGAACTAACCTTTGGGGGAGAGGAATAAAATAAAAAGTATAAACAAAAAGATAACAAGTTAGCGAGTATTATAAGAGAAGATGTTGCGGTATTTAAACACATAGTGCAGGAATGTAATCGTGTCCTAATTTAGGAGCCTCGTTGTGCCCGAGGTAGGCCTAGCGATAAATTGATTTGGAGAACTTATAATGCTAAATGCCTCATTTTATAGATAGGAAATAAGACGAACCCCAAAACGACACTAAATAACAGGAAATAAAATGTCACTAATGGCCATTGGCCTTATTACATCCATAAAAGGAAAGGGTAAATTCCTATATATTTTGTCCCAGAAGGTCCTTCCCTAGATTCAGGCATCTTTGGCTCTATCGAATAGTTGTACCAGCTTGCGAAGTCCCAGCAGCAAGTAGGTTCTGGCTAGGTGCCCATCTTCATTTCCCTTAGCATTCTGGTAGTCCTCGACCCTTTTGATGAATTTACTTTCTAGATCTACTAAACCCGCTCTAAGCACCCCAATCGTTTGTTAGCATTGACAGTCATGTTTTTCCATTCTTCAATCAACTTTTGGTTGGATTCTTTAATTTCACGGTGCTCATTTTCACATTCCCGAATCCTCTTGCGCAATTGGTGGTACTTGGCATGTGCTTCAGCTTTTTCATTGATAATCTTGTGACCTCGAGCAAACTCGGGTTGACCCAGACCATTATGATTGTCTTCTAACCAGCTGGGATAGTATGGAGTATAACCAGCACGGTACCTGTATGGCTCAATAGTATCCCTTCCCATGATGATTTTGCAGTGCCACATGTGCTGAGCTTGGCACTTGTAAGGGCTATCATCATCTTGAAACTAGACCTGAAAATGACTCATCTTGTCAACCCTTGGTATAACCTATCTCATAACTCGAAGAGGGGCATAAGGATAAGTTCCTCTCAAACCAATAAGTATTAGAAACGGTGCATCCTGAGATCGGGCAATGGACTCTTCAGTAAGGAACCATTCGAACATCCATTGTACTTGGTCCTCTTTCAGATTTTCAAACAGTTCTACCCATCCTTTGGCATCTTCTGGCTGAGCAAACATGTTGGGCATGTAGTTCATCCTCCTTGGCTGATGGAAGGCTATATGATCATCCCAGTCCCTACGCTGAATCTCCTGTTGATACTCACCCTTTTGGAGGTGCTCCATGAGCCAGAGTTGGAGTAGCAAGTTGCAACCCTCGAAGTATTTGGCTCCTTGTTGTTATTTCTCCAAGGCTCGGTATAATTCTACGATGATCATGGGCACTATGCTAAATGGTTGCCCACCAATTCCCTCCATTAAGGTTTTGGTGACCATGGCTAGTCGGGTATGGATCCTTGCTTTCTTCATAGGAAATACTATCATCCCCAAGAAGTAGAATATAAATATAAGATCCTTCGATGGATATGGCCCAATAATGTGAGGGCAAAATCATCAGGATAAGTATGGTAAGATTTGCTGTGACCGTACCTCTCATGCAGATAATCAAAGTGAATGTACGACTCCTTAAAGCAGGTTAAGTCTGGATTCGTCTTTAGACCCATCATCTTGAGAAAACCTCTACCCTTGCATTTTTCAGGCATTAAGAGACTTGGAGTTTCCCACGGTATACCATCCAGTCCTCCTATTTCCTCTAGAAGGGGTGTCATCTCAGCCTCCCCGAAGCAAAACACAGACCTATCGCAATCCCAGAACAGGGAAGCAGCTTCAATAATTTTGTTGTTGGGTTGGACTTCCAGAAGAGAAGGCAAATTTCCCAAGTATTTTCGGACAAGGGTCTGATCATTGGAATGAAGATTTTCCCACCAGTTTAGCAATTTCGGGTGGATGTTGGTGACCATGCCGAATTAGGGGACTCCGTGCCTCATATTCTGCAAGACAAAAGTGTTAGGCCCTTACACCCATCGGACTCGACTATTAAATATCAATAATTGGCATAAAGGTCATTTAGTTCTCCAAATAAATGCACAGAACATGATGACGTCCGTTTAGGTTTTAGGGAAACCTAGTGGACTTTGGACAAGGCTATCTTAAAGGATCATTATGTGGACAACATAACTGATTCGGTTAGGTTTGACCATGATACATGCACAATTAAACAGAGTAAGGTTTCTATGGGGTATTAAACTAGTACCCTTGAGCGGAAAACTCAAGAGGGAAATGAATGGAACCGTTGACTACACCGTTGATTGACTGGTTTTACCGTAAATATGCCTTTGCAAAATTTAGGGGGTGATAATATCAGAAGGGCGCAACCTCTCATTATAAGCATTGCTATGGTATTTTATTTGGCACGAGTGGAATATGATGTTGAATATGCAGTTACAGTTATCAAATAAGTTGTCACGTATTTGCACATTCATAAAGTAATAGTAACAACCGTTTCTCATAATTTACAACAATATTAAAGGAAAACGATAAAGGAAAGCATTAAGACAAATAAATGAAAGAAATAAAGAACCAAGTCAGTTTCGTAGTAGAAGAAGGAATAAATACTTAAAGGCATTTAAACAAGTAAAAACATATAAAGAAGCATAAAGTCACAAATAGCATGAAATGGTAAAAGCCTTAAAGAAATCCCCAGCAGAGTCGCCATGCTGTCGATGCCCCCTTTTTCTCGCGAAATCGGGTTTATGACATTTGGGAGGACAACTCGTTCCCTTTTGTGAATTGGGTTTGAAGAGTCGCCACCTAATGATTTTAGTACATTAGGACACTAAGATGAGTTTTTGATTTTTGAAAACCAGAGATCGGATAAGGGCTCGAAATTATCCCGAGGGGAAGGTGTTAGGAACCCCTCGAGATCCACTAGTGTAGTTTCCGGCCATACTATAATTGTGACTTTAATTGCAAACAACAAGTAGACAAGTAAGAGTTACAAACATAGGGGGGGGGGGTTCACATAATTGTTGTAAGTAATTGCAATTAAACAAAGTTAAAGAAGCTGAAATTTGAGAGAAGAAGAAGTTTTAAAATTTTGAATAACGAATAAAAGAAAGGAAGATTTTCACATAATTGTTGCAAGTAATTGGATTTAAAATCAGTTAAGGAAGCTGAAGTTTGAGAAAAAGTGGTTTGAAATTCTGAATAAAAATAAATAAGAAAGGGAGGGAGGTCCTAAGTTTATACATAATATGGATCACCCCACACAACACCCAGTAACCATTTATACACGTGGTGTTATTGCGTGGTCATCATATACATATCTACCCTTTCCAACCCCGTTAAGGTATTAAAGCGCGAAATAATTTTGTTACTTATTGCATGCTATTACCCGCCCCCAATCCTATCAGTCCCGGAGGCATTTGGGACTACTAATCCTAAAGGGAAGGGGTGTGAGGTTTTATATTTTCAAAGGAAAAAATTCTAAGGCGACAATCAAAACACATATATAACAAATGTGGGGGAGAAGCATATAACAGATAGAAAGGCTCAAACAAACCTCCTTAAAATAAAGAGAAGCATATAATTTAGTATGTCTTACACGTACTGATTAGGGTCTGATTAAACTTAAGAGTTGTGGCAGACTGATCTATTACATATTTCAGATAAGAAATCTGAATCAGGCCTACCTACTGGTTGTAGCTAAAAAAATCTGATTCAGTTTACAAGTTACCTTATGGCTTGCCTAACTGTTAAATGAAACCTATGGGCATGATATCTATTAGCTTAGAAAATAAGTACACTGATTTTAAAGAAGAGGACTTGTTAATTACAGAAAGCTAAATTCTGCAGATGTTGAGCATTGCTGCTACTGATTTTAGACTTATAAGCGAATGAACAATTTTGATTTCGTTGGTTGCTCCTATAGGCATGCTTTCCAGGCGTTGTTGATTTTAAACACTTTTTATAGTCGAAATAAGAGTGTAGAAATCCTATAGGCATGGTATCTAGAATGTTGTTTGTTATTTAAACATATAAGCGTATTTGCCTAGCGACACATGCATATGCAGAATTCAAAAAGTCATATATATATATATATATATATATATATAATATGCAGCATTTCAGAAATGACTTATAGACATGGTCTCTATAAAAGTGCAGAAGTGCAGAAACCTATGACATGGTCTCTATATGAGATGCAAAAGTGCAGAAACCTATAGAAATGGTCTCTATAGAAATGCAAATGTGCAGAAACCTATAGACATGGTATCTATATGAGATGCAAAAGTGCAAAAACCTATAGACATAGTCTCTATAACAACGCCGAAGTGAGAACTGAAAATAGGATACATGAGTGCAGAAGTGTAAATATTAGCTATGAATCATGATATCTACCCCTTTTTGCATGCATGATTAACCATCCCCTTTTCAGTAACAGCCCCAATAGTCTATTACAAGATTATTACAGCCTAGAATGAATAAGAAAAGGCAAAATTACATGAGAAAAGCTAAAAATTTACAACCAAGGAGAGCCTGATTCAGACTTCTTATCTGTAGCATGAAGTAAACCAACTCTAAAGATCAAATTTCCAAAGTATTTCTCTTATTTGGGATGTGTCAGAATTCCCTAAGAGTCTCAAATGGAATCCAGGCAGTGCTCACTCCCAAACATATTGCAGAATTGAATCATAGTGCAGTGTGGAAGAGCCAGCCCTCAAGTGTCCAAGTTCAGAGAGAACTCAAGGTCCCAAAGCAAGGCTCACAGGAGGGGGGCGGGGGCAGAACTTAGAAGCTAAGAGAGAGTGTAAGTGCAGAGAGGGATTCTGTGTGACGACCCAAAGGATCATCACCTGTTTCCTCACTCGTTTTGTGCTTCTGAGGCCTTGAAAACCTCATTTTTACTTGCCTCAATTTGCATGCGCAGTCCGGGCGCGTAGTTGAAAAACTTTTAAGTTGAAATATATGAATTCTGTGAACAATTTGAAGAATTTTGATATTAATATGATTACAGTTGACTTTGGTCAACATTTTTGGTAAACGGACCCGGACCTGAGATTGGACGGTCCCGGAAGGTCCGTAGAAAAATATGGGACTCGGGCATATGCCCGGAGTCGAAATCCGAGGTCTAGAACCCGAGTAAAAGAATTTTTCTGTTAAATTGTTAAAGAAAATGGAAATGAATATTGATTAAAAGACTATGGTATCGGGATCGTATTTTGGTTCCGACGCCCGGTACAAGTCTTATATATTGTTTAAGCGCTTTCTGTGATGTTTGGTCGAAATCGGACGTTGTTTGACGTGTTTCAGACCTAAATACCTAAGGTTGGAAGTTTATGAAGTTTGAAATGAAAATGATGATTTTGAGACTTGATTCAATGATTTTGATGTTATTTGGGCAATTTGATCGCTCGATAAAGTTCGTAGGGTGTTATTGAGTTAGTGTGTGTTATTGTTTAGGAGCCCCGAGGGTTCGGGAGTGAATTAGAGGTGGTTCGGGGTGTTTTTTCACTTAGTAAAGGATCGGATTTTTGCTGCATTTTTTCACAGACAATTAGTTCTTCGCGAACGCGGCCACAGGCTCGCGTTCGTAGTGCTTTGATGTTCCCCTCCTTCGCGTTCGCGACATCCCTATCGCGATCGCGTAAGCCAAGTTTAAGGCCCCCAGAGGTTCCTTCTTCGCGTTCGCATCCTTCATCTCGTGAATGCGTAAGTTAACCAGTCTACTCAACGCGTTCGCGTGGGTCTACCTGTGTTCGCGTAGTTACAAACCCCCTTCACTGCGTTCGCGATTCCCCTACCGCATTCGCGTATAACAGCCCCTGGACCTCCCAGCTTTTTCCTCTTCGCGTTCGCAGCCTTCCCATCGCGAACGCGATGCATTGCCCATTCTACCCTTCACGAATGCGATCCTTTTCCTGCGAACGCGAAGGGCAATTTTGCCCAGCAAATTTTTAAGTTAAAAACAGATAAGTAGCTCGGGATTTTAATAAAAATACACGAACCCCTTTGTTCTCCAAGCACTTAGGTATCCATTGAAGCTCCCTTTTATCAAGTCTTCTTGGGTAAGCATTGTTCAACTTGTTTCCTTCAATTTCCTTCATTAATTACTGAAATCCTATTCCTAAATCATGAAATCAAAGTAGAAATTATGGGTTTTGGGTAAAGTTAGGGTTTTGAAAATTTTGGATGATTCAACCTCAATTTGGGGTCAAATCTTAAAACAAATTATATATTTGGACTCGTGGGGTTATGAGTGATTGGGTTTTGGTCTGAGCCTCGAGTTTGGACCATGTGCGTCCGATGTCTAATTTTGGAATTTTTGGAATAATGCTAGAAAATTCATATCTAGGCTATGGGATGCAGTCATTGAGTCTTTATTGATATTATTAAATTGATTATGCCTAGATATCATTGTATTGGAGGTGGAACCGCGAGATAAAGCAATAGTTGAGGATTAAGTGGATTTCAAGGCTTTGAGGTAAGTGTTTGGTTTAACCCTAGCTTGAGAGAATAAGAGTTGAGTCTTATTGCTAATTGCTATGTGATCGAGTATTATGTATAGGAATGGTGACGAGTATCTATACATTGGTGTCTAGCATGACCGTGAGTCCTTATAATGTGATTATCATGACTTGGTTGTGAACTCCGTGTTTATTAGAGGATTTCTAAATATTGTGAATAGCATGTGAACGATAAAATGATTAATTGATTCTTGGGAGCATTGGCACGAATTGTGATACGAATATTGAAGGCATACGAATTGACATGATTAATTGGAGCGTTGGCTCAAAATAGAATAGTGAATTATGAGATAAGGAAAAGTAAGAAAGCGTTGCTAATTATTCCCTTGCCGGGACATTTGGTTGAACTTGTTGGTTCTATCCCTTGCCGGGATTTTTGTCAAATATTTGCTTATTGTTATGTCCCTTAATTGTGACTATTGTTTGGGGAGTCACACTGTTAAATGATATTGAGGATCGGGTTGCACTCCACAACAATGATATTGAGGATCGGGTTGTGCGCCGCAACAATAATATTGAGGATCGGGTTGCAAGCCGCAACAACGATATATGAGGGTCGAGTTGCGCGCCGCAACAGTGTTACCTGATAAATGGTATGGGTCGGGTTGCACGCCGCAACAGTGATATATGTAGAGCGGGTTTCACGCCACAACAGTGATATTTGTGGAGCAGGTTGCACGCCACAATAGTTATTGATACCATGTGTTTGTATTGAGTATTGATTCCTTGTTAATTGTGAGTCTAAGCTGTTTTAGTTTGTTACTTGGGATTACTGTTGATATTGTATCTCCCCATAGCAAGTTTCCCCTCCCATGTTGTTAATAGCCTTGTATTCGATATTCTGTTATATATTTATAACTGCACTTGTTTATGTGGTGTCCAGTCTAGCCTCGTCACTACTTCGCCGGGGTTAGGCTAGACACTTACCAGCACATGGGGTCGGTTGTACTGATGCTACACTTCTGTGCATTTTTGCACAGGTCCAGGTTTTGAGGAGCAGCAGCAGCATTAGTGCGGGAGTAGGTTTTCATATTCTACGAGACTGAGGTAGCATGCAGGTGTCCGCAGGCCCGACATCTCTTATTTATGTTTTCTTTTAGACTGTTGCCTCATTGTTTTCGAGACAAACAACTTATATATTTCTTTCAGACCATTGTATTTAGTATTTCTTTAGTAGTTCGTGAGTAATGTGACACCAAATCTTGGGTAGAGGCTAAAATTGATTGTTCCACATTTTTATTAGTATCTATTAGACAGACTTCCGCTATTGTTCTTATTAGATTTAATGTTCTATATTGATGCTATAAACTGTTAAAAATAATTGTTTAAAATGGAAAAGTAGTTAAGTTGGGTTGCCTAGCTACCACGAGTAGGCGCCATCACGACTCTGATGGTGGGAAATCCGGGTCGTGACAAGTTGGTATCAGAGCACTAAGTTACATAGGTATCACAACTCACAGACAAACTTAGTAGAGTCTGAGGGGTAGGTACAGAGACGTCTGTACTTGTTCCCTATAGTCTATTGAGTTAGGAAAAATCACTCATTTGTTCTTTCTCGTCATGCGGTTCTATTTTTCAAGTACCGATTGAATTTATACTATATTCCTCCGCAGATGGCGAGAACACGTGCTTCTTCATCTATCGCTCAGCAGTCCGAGACCCCAATGGCAGCCCCAGTGGCGGAGCCTCAGGTTGATTTCAAGGAGGAGGTTCCCGTCCCAACAGTTCCGGTGGGCCCAGCTCAGGTACCAGAAGAGATCATTGCCACCCTAGTTCTTCAGGACACTCTAGTCTGATTGGTAGGACTCATGGAAGGTGTCATTCGAGTGGGTTTGCTTCCAGTGGTTTCGCCAGCGGTGATAGGTCAGCTGGGTATAGTGGCAGGCCGAGAGTGAGATCACTTTTCAGGAGGCGGCCAATGTGGGCCGTAGAGTTGAGATAGCTCTGCTATAGGGAGGTAGTCATAGGTCGAATAAGAGGCCCCCTCATGCAGGTAGATTCAGTGGTACCTCGTCAGGAGGTAGAGGTTCGTATGGTAAGGGCCATCCTCCCTGGCCTTTTCAGTCAGCTCTCCAGGTCACTCATGGTACTTCAGGTGGTCATTCAGGTCGACAGGGTCAGCCTCAATTCCCTCAGCTGCAATGTTCGTGTAGATGTTATGAGTGTGGTGACTATGATCACAACATGAGGGTTTGCCCGAGGTTGAGGGGTGATCAGCCGCAGCAGACGAGGTCTTGCCATGCTTGTGGTGATCTGAGGCACATTGTCAGATACTGTCCTCGAGTTTATAGCAACTTTCAGCATCGGAGTTCTCACCCTATGATTCAAGCACTGGAGGTTCCACAACCTACCCAGCTAGATAAAGGCGATGGCAGAGGTGTTAGAGGTGGAGGTAGAGGTTTTAGAGGTGGAGTTCAGGCCGCCAGAGGTAGGGGCCTACCGATAGCCGATCGTCCCAAAGACATGGTTCAGGGAGGCACCGGTTTTATGCTTTGCCAGCCAGGCCAGAGGCGGAGGCGTCAGATGCTGTTATTACAGGTACTATTCTGGTTTGTGATAGAGATGCGTCAGTGCTATTTGACCCTGGTTCTACATATTTATATGTGTCTTCCTATTTTGCACCCTGCCTGGCTATGTCTAGTTATGCTTTGGACATTCCTGTTTATGTATCTACACCGGTGGGTGACTCTATAGTAGTCGACCGGGTGCATCGTTCCTGTGTGGTAGTGTTTGAGGGTCTTGAGACCCGTGTTGATCTACTGCTATTAGATATGATGGATTTTGACATTATTTTGGGGATGGATTGTTGTCCCCGTATCATCCCATCTTGGATTACCACGCCAAGACGGTGACCTTCGCCTTGCCAGAATTGCCCCGACTAGAGTGGAAAGGGACCCCGGGTCATGCCACCCGTAGTGTTATTTCATATGTTAAGGCTCGACGCATGATCGAGAAGGGGTGTTAGCTTATCTGGCGTATGTTCTCAACTCCAATGCAAAGGTTTCTTCTATTGACTTTGTTCCTATTGTTCGGGAATTCCCCGAGGTTTTCCCTTCAGACCTGTCGGTTATGCCGCCTGACAGGGATATTGATTTCTGCATTGATCTGGCTCCGGGCACGCAGCCTATTTCTATTCCACCGTATCGCATGGCCCTGCCAGAGTTGAAGGAGTTAAAGGACCAGTTGCAGGATTTACTAGAGAAGGGTTTTATCAGACCTAGTGTTTCTCCTTGGGGTGTGCCAGTGTTATTTGCGAAGAAGAAGGATAGTTCGATGCGGATGTGTATTGATTACCGGTAGTTGAACAAGGTGACGATAAAGAACAAGTATCCACTGCCGAGGATTGATGATTTGTTTGAACAGCTTCAGGGAGCAAAGGTGTTCTCAAAGATAGACTTGAGATCTGGCTACCATCAGCTGAGGATTAGGGCGTCTGATGTCCCTAAGACAGCATTCCGCACTCGGTATGGGCACTACGAGTTTTTAGTCATGACATTTGGGTTGACCAATGCCCCAGCAACATTTATGGAGTTTTAGTCATGACATTTGGGTTGACCAATGCCCCGACAGCATTTATAGAGTTGATGAACCGAGTGTTCAGGCCGTATCTAGACTTGTTCGTGATAGTCTTTATAGATGATATTTTGGTGTATTCAGGCAGTCGGGAAGAGCACGAGCAGCNACACCGGTGTTGGTTTTGCCCACGGGTTCAGGGCCTTACACAATCTATTGTGATGCGTCTCGTATTGGGCTGGGAGCAGTATTGATGCATGATGGCAAAGTCATTGCATATACTTGGAGGCAATTGAAGATCCATGAGAAGAATTATCCGTTTCATGATCTAGAGTTGGCAGCGGTTGTTCATGTTTTGAAAATTTGGAGGCATTACCTATATAGTGTGACGTGTGAGGTGTACACGGATCACAAGAGCCTTCAGTACCTGTTTAAGCAGAAGGAGTTGAATGTGAGATAGGGGAGATGGCTAGAGTTGTTGAAAGATTATGATGTTACTATCTTATATCACACGGGTAAGGCCAATGTGGTGGTCGATGCATTAAGTAGGAAGTCCGCCAGCATGGGTAGTCTTGCTTATATCCCTACCAGCCAGAGGCCCTTGCTTTAGATATTCAGGCCTTGGCCAATCGATTTGTGAGGTTAGATATTTCTAAGCCCAGTAGAGTATTGGCTTGCATGGTCGCTCGTTCTTCTCTATTGGAGTGTATCCGTGATCGGCAGTTTGATGATCCCCATTTGTGTGTCCTGAGAGACACGGTGCAGTGTGGAGGTGCCGCGAAGGTGACCTTAGATGATGATGGTGTTTTGAGATTGCAGGGGAGAGTTTGTGCGCCCAATGTTGATGGGATTCGAGAATTGATCTTAGTGGAGGCCCATAGTTCTTGGTATTCTATTCACCCGGGCGCCGCGAAGATGTATCAGGACTTGCGGCAGCATTATTGGCGGCGTAGGATGAAGAAGGATATTGTTGCGTATGTGGCTCGGTGTTTGAACTGTCAACAGTTCAAGTATGAGCATCAGAGACCCGGTGGCTTGTTTCAGAGGATTGAGCTTCCCGAGTGGAAGTGGGAGAGGATTACCATGGATTTTATTACTGGACTTCTGTTAACCCGGAAGAAGTTTGATGCCATTTGGGTCATTGTTGATAGGCTGACCAAGTCAACACACTTCATTCCAGTAGCAGTCTCCTATTCATCCGAGAGGTTAGCAAAGATTTATATCTGGGAGATTGTTCGCCTTCATGGTGTACCGGTATCCATCATTTCATATCTGGGTACGCAGTTTACCTCGCGCTTCTGGAGAGCGGTTCAGCAAGAGTTAGGCACCCAGGTTCAGTTGAGCACAGCGTTCCATCCTCAGACGGACGGTCAGTCCGAGCGGACTATTCAGATATTGGAGGATATGCTCCGAGCTTATGTCATTGATTTTGGAGGCTCGTAGGACCAGTTTTTACCTTTAGCAGAGTTCGCCTACAACAACAGCTACCAGTCCAGCATCCAGTTTTTCACGTGTCTATGCTTCAGAGGTATCACGGCGATCCTACCCATGTGTTAGACTTCAACACTGTCCAGTTGGACAAGGGTTTATCTTATGAGGAGGAGCCGGTAGCTATTCTAGACCGGCATGTTCGTCAGTTAAGATCTAGGAGTTTTCCCTCTGTTCGTGTTCAGTGGAGAGGTCAGCCCCCTGAGGCCTCAACCTGGGAGTTCGAGTCTAATATGCGGAGCCGTTATCCACATCTATTTCCTGACTCAGGAACTTCTTTCTTTTATCTGTTTGAGGACGAACGGTTGTTTTAGAGGTGGAGGATGTGACGACCCAAAGAGTCATCACCTGTTTCCTAACTCATTCCGTGCTTCCGAGGCATTGAAAACCTTATTTTTACTTGCCTCGATTTGTGTGCGCAGTTCGGGCGCATAGCCGGAAAACTTTTATGTTGAAATATGTAAATTCTGTGAAAATTTTGAAGAATTTTGATATTAATATGATTACAGTTGACTTTGGTCAATATTTTTGGTAAATGGAACCGAACGTGAGATTGGACGGTCCCGGAAGGTCTGTAGAAAATATGGGACTCGGGCATGTGCCCAGAGTCGAAAGCCGAAGTCTAGAACCCGAGTAAAAGAATTTTTTTGTTAAATTGTTTTTCTGAAATTGTTAAAGAAAATGGAAATGAAAATTGATTAAAAGACTGTGGTATCAGGCTCGTATTTTGGTTCCGATGCCCGGTACAAGTCTTATATAGTATTTAAGCGCTTTCTGTGAAGTTTGGTCGAAATCGGATTTCGTTTGATGTGTTTCGGACCTAAATACCTAAGGTTGGAAGTTTGAAATGAAAATGATGATTTTGAGGCTTGATTCAATGATTTTGATGTTATTTTGGCGATTTGATCGCTCAAGAAAGTTCGTAGGGTGTTATTGAGTTAGTGTGTGTGATTGGTTAGGAGCCTCGAGGGCTCGGGAGTGAATTGGAGGTGGTTCGGAATGTTTTTACACTTAGAAAATGATCAGATTTTTGCTGCATTTTTTCACAGACAATTGTTCTTTGCGAACGCGGCCAGAGGCTCGCGTTCGCGACATCCCTATCTCGATCCCGTATGCCAAGTTAAAGGCCCCAAGAGGTTCCTTCTTCACGTTCGCATCCTTCATCTCGCCAACGCGTAAGTTAACCAGTCTACTCAACGCATTCGCGTAGGTCTATCCGCATTCACGTAGGTCTACCCGCGTTCGCGTAGTTACAAACCCCCCTTCACCGCGTTCGCGATTCCCCTACCGCATTCGCTTATAACAGCTCTTGGACCCCCCAACTTTTTCCTCTTCGCGTTCGCAGCCTTCCCATCACGAACGCGATGCATTGCCCAGTCTACCCTTCGCGAACGCGATCCTTTCCCCGCGAACGCGAAGGGCAATTTTGCCCAGCGAATTTTTAAGTTAAAAACAGAACAGTAGCTCTGTATTTTAATAAAAATACACGAACCCCTTTCTTCTCCAAGAACTTAGGCGTCCATTGAAGCTCCCTTTCATCAAGTCTTCTTGGGTAAGCGTTGTTCAACTTGTTTCCTTCAATTTCCTTCATTAATTACTGAAATCCTAGTCCTAAATCATGAAATCAAAGTATAAGTTATGGGTTTTGGGTAGAATTAGGGTTTTGAGAATTTTGGGTGATTCAACCTCAATTTGGGGTCGAATCTTAAAACAAATTATATATTTGGACTCGTAGGGTTATGGGTGATTGGGTTTTGGTCCGAGCCTCGAGTTTGGACCATGTGGTCCCGGTGTCTAATTTTGGGATTTTTGGAATAATGCTAGAAAATTTATATATAGGCTATGGGACGTTTTCATTGAGTCTTTATTGATATTATTAAATTGATTATGCCTAGATATCACTGTATTGGAGGTGGAACCGCGAGGTAACGCAATAGTTGAGGATTAAGTGGATTTCAAGGCTTTGAGGTAAGTGTTTGGTTTAACCCTAGCTTGAGGGAATATGAGTTGAGTCTTGTTGCTAAT
>MU686815.1:35779-51810 GCA_026770625.1 Nicotiana glauca
GAGGATTTCTAAATGTTGTGAATAACATGTGAATGGTAAAATGATTAATTGATTCTTGGGAGCATTGGCTCGAATTGTGATACGAATATTGAAGGCATACGAATTGACTTGATTAATTGGAGCGTTGCCTCAAAATAGAAGAGTGAATTATGATATGAGGAAAAGTAAGAAAGCGTTATTAATTATTCCCTTGCCGGGACATTTGGTTAAACTTGTTGGTTCTTTCCCTTGCCGGGATTTTTGCCAAATATTTGCTTATTGTTATGTCCCTTAATTGTGACTGTGTTTGGGGAGTCAGACTTTTAAATGATATTGAGGATCGGGTTGCACGCTGCAACAATGATATTGAGGATCGGTTGGCGCATCGTAACAATAATATTGAGGATCGGGTTGCACGCCGCAACAATGATATATGAGGGTCGGGTTGCGCGCCGCAACAATGTTACCTGATAAATGGTATGAGTCGGGTTGCACGCCGCAACAGTGATATATGTGGAGCGGGTTGCACGCCGCAACAGTGATATTTATGGAGCAGGTTGCACGCCGCAACAGTTATTGATACCATGTGTGTGTATTGAGTATTGATTCTTTGTTCATTGTGAGTCTAAGCTGTTCTAGTTTGTTACTTGGGATTACTGTTGACATTGTATCTCCCCATAGCAAGTTTCCCCTCCCATGTTGTTAATTGCCTTGTATTCGATATCCCGTTGTATATTTATAACTGCACAAGTTTATGTGGTGTCCAGTCTAGCCTCGTCACTACTTCGCCGGGGTTAGGCTAGACACTTGCCAGCATATGGGGTCGGTTGTGCTGATGCTACACTTCTGTGCATTTTTGCACAGGTCTAGGTTTTGAGGAGCAGCAGCAGCATTAGTGCGGGAGCAGGTTTTCATATTCTACGAGACTGAGGTAGCCTTGCAGCTGTCCGCAGGCCCGACATCTCTTATTTATGTTTTCTTTTAGACTGTTGCCTCATTATTTTCGAGACAGACAACTTATATATTTCTTTCGGACCATTGTATTTAGTATTTCTTCAGTAGTTCGTGAGTAATGTGACACCAAATCTTGGGTAGAGGCTACAATTGATTGTTCCGCATTTTGATTAGTATTTATCTGACAGACTTCCGCTATTGTTCTTATTAGATTTAATGTTCTATATTGATGCTATAAACTGTTAAAAATAATTGTTTAGAATGGAAAAGGTAGTTAAGTTGGCTTGCCTAGCTACCACGAGTAGGCGCCATCACGACTCTGATGGTGGGAAATCCGAGTCGTGACATTTTGAGAGGAAGTAAAGACAGGCTAATGATCATACCTAGCAATTGGAAGTGCTGGCATACCCTACCAGCCTGTTAGGACACATTGTTTGGGAGTCAGGATCCCTACAAGGGATCAAGTCCAAACATGAGCAACAACTTGCATGTTGCCATATTCTGAACATCAACTCAAAACACATAGAGGGGAACAAAGGTGCAGGGATTCACAGTAGAAACATATGTAAAGAAATTGACATGCTAATCAACATTGAACATAGACAGTAACATGAGTGTAAAGGCTGTAAAATAAATACATTAGGATGAGGGTGCAAATCAAAACTAGAACATACCAGTTTCAGGGAAACAAGAAAAGGGAGCAGTAGTCTTGTAAAGCCAATGTGCAAGCAAGTAGTCAGAATACTATGATTTTATAAGAGAATTATGAGATTGTAAGTGTCTCCAGTGTGTAATGTGTGTAAAAGTATTGAACTGAAAGAAAATTGGGGAAAGCGTTTAAAAATCCAAGTAAAGCATAGATACATAATAGTTTTAAGAAAAATCGGAGAAAACCTCGAATAATTAAGGTTTTAGAAGAATCCTAGAATGAGAAAGGCTTTGGAAAGGTTTGATATTGGTCAGAAAGGTCAGAGATAGGCTCATAGGACAAGGATATGCTAGAGCAAGGCCGACGACGGCCGTAAAAACTCGAGCTGTCCTAGGTCTGGATGAAGACCTTCGAGGTCTAGCCTTGATTCTTCAAATATCGAGCACACATGAGTAACAGGGGTAGAGTATAAGGTTACCATGGCTGGAGAAGCCATGGTTTCCGGTGGGTCTTGTGGTTGAAGACGATAGGAGACGATTAGGGTTGAGGAAGGTTTGAGAGGGTTTGAGAGACAAAGGGGTTTCAAGGTGGCATCTCTAGAGGGAAATGAATTAGGGTTAGGGTTTGGGTGAATTAAAATGGTAAGGGGGAATCGTGGCCATTGATCATTTTTTATCAACGTCCTGGATTAAAAGGAGAGCTGGACGGGTTGGAGAAACGGGTCAGGGGTCGGGTAAAAAAAAATTGGGCCGGTCCGTTTGGGATTTAAAATTGGGTTAATCGGGGGATCAATTTGGGGTATAATTCAAACAAAATGGGGCTAGATTTTAAATAACCAGTTTTCCCTTTTAATTTTATAAAAATAGTAAAATGACTTTTGTAAATAAATTAAAGGTACTTAGTCAATTAATAATATATAAATATTAATTAAAAAATATTGGGACCAATTTCATAATTATAAAATGCTATTGATCTTAAAATAGTCTAAAATTGCATTTATATGCAATTTAGATTTAAAATACTAAATAAATTTATAAAAATGTATAAATATTATCTTAGCTATATTTTGGTACAAATATAAGAATAAAAATAGGTTTTCACCAAAAATGATAATTTAAGGGATAATTATTGGTTTTTGTATTGTCAAAATATGACAATAAATTGATTTTAAAAATTTTTAAAATTGAAAAAAATAGTAAAACACTTGGACATACTTATATAGTCCTATATATGCAATTTTGAAAGTATTTTGCATATAAAATATACAGGAAAAAATTAGGTATCAACAATGAGGTTTTTGAATTTCGAAATGGCTAAAATCTATCACTAGCAAGTCCAAGTCGGTGACGACCCAAAGGGTCATCACCTGTTTTAATTGAATTTTCTGTCTCTGAGGCACTGAAAACCTCATTTAGAGTCACCTCAATTTACGTGCATAGTGCGAACGCGTAGCCGGAAAGATTAAATATGAAATTTTTGTGAAAAATGCTAAGTTTTGATATTAAAATAAATAAATTTAATTTTGGTCAACATTTTGGGAAAACGGACTCAGAATCGAATTCCCATATTTTGGGTCCTTAGGAAAATATGGGACTTGGGCGTATGGCCGGAATCGAATTCCGAGGTCCCGAGCCCGAGAAATGAATTTTTAAAGAAAATTGTTTTTTTTGAAATTGTTAACGAAAATTTAAATGAAATCTAATTAGAAAGCGATGGTATGGGGTCCGTATTTTGGTTTCGGCGCCCGATACATGTCTTATATATATATTTTAAGTCCTTCATGTAAAATTTGGTTAAAAATGGACGTCGTCGTGATTCGGACTTGAAATCCTAAATTGAAATTTGATGAATTGTGAGAAAAAGTTCTTGATTTTGAGGTTATTTAGGCGATTCGATTGCACAGATAAGATTGTATGATGTTGGTGAGTTCGTACGTGTATTTGGTTAGGAGCCCCGAGGGCTCAGGAGTGTTTCGGAGGTGTTTCAAAATGGGTTTTGGCTTAAGAAGTGTTGCAAATTTTCTGCTGTAGTGCCCATGGATTTTACCCTTCACGTTTGTGTGGTACCCCTCGTGAACGTGTAAGGCAAATATCCCAGGTGCCATTTTGGCTTCTTCATGAACGTGGAGGTTGAGATGCGAACGCGAAACTCCGGGGGGGAGACCCTTCGCGAACGCGTTCTTCCACTCGTGAACGCGTAGGGTACAGGGGGAGGGGCCACCAGTTTGTTCATCATGAACGCGACTCTTTGTACGCAAACGCAAGGGCTCGAGGGGTTACTCTCCGTGAACGCGAGCCCCATTACGCAAATGCGAAGGTCTGAGGGCCTGACTTATTGCGAACGCATTAAGTCTTGTCGCGAACTCGAAGAAGGATTTTGGCTAGCTATTTTAATTTTCAAAAATAAAACCAAAAACGGGATTTCATAACATTTTCACAAACCCTTTCTTCTCCAAAGCTCCTAGGCGATTTTTGAAGTATTTATTCACCAAAGTTTCTTGGGTAAGGTTTGTTTAACTCATTTTCTTCATTTTCCATCAATATCTATTGACTTCCTAGGCCTAACATGTGGTTAAGGGTAGAAAATTAGGGATTTGGGTAGAGTTACGGATTTTTAATTAATTGTGATTTAAACCTCGTTTTGGGGTAGAATTCTGAAAATAATTATATATTTGGGCTCGTGGGTGAATGGGTGATTTGATTTTTGTCCGAACCTCGTATTTTGACCAAGCAAGCCCGGGGTCGATTTTTGGATTTTTAGGAAGAATGATTGGAAAGATATGATTAGGTATTGGATTCGAATTGTTAAGCATTATTTGATGTTATGAAGTCATTTATGTATAGATACAATTGATTTGGAGCTGAATTCGAAAGGAAAGGCGGTTATTAAGGATTGAATTGGCCGTGAAAGTTTGAGGTAAGTGTTCGGTCTAACCTTAGCTTGAGGGAATAAGAGTTGAGTCATATTTGCTATGTGTTTCTCGTTGAGTACAACATATAGGCATGTTGACGAGTATCTATACGTTGGTGTCGAGCATGACCATGAGTCTTAAATTGATACTTGTTGTATTCTTGAATAATACTATGGTTGCAATGGTTAGTAAATATGTGGTATTGAGCAAAGACTTAGATTATTTTCGTAGAAGTTATTTGCGAGTTAGAAATGGTGATAATAGAGATAATTAGAAGTTGGATTGAGATTGGTTATAGCTGGTTCTCCCTTGCCGAGACGAATATAATTGTACTGTCAAGTTCCCTTGCCAGGATAGAGTAACTTATGGTTAATCCCTTGTCGGGATTGTTGTTATGATTACTGTGAGCTGTATATTTGGAACGGGCTGCACACTGCAATAATTATTATATTAGATCGGGTTGCACGCCATAACAACTATATATAAAAATATGGATCGGGTTACGCGCTATACCATTGTAAATGATAAAGGATCAGGTTGTGCGCCGCAACAGTAGTATTATTACAATGTTTTGGATATTCTACGGTTCTATTATATTCCTTTGGTTTTTGCTAAGTTGAAATGTTTCCCCGAAGCATTTCCCCCCTCCATTTTTACTGCTTATTACCTGATTACTTTTCCACCATATGTTATATAACTACACATGTTTATTTGGCGTCTAGTTCAAGCCTCGTCACTGCCTCGCCGGGGTTAGGCCAGACACTTACCATCACATGGGGTCTGTTGTATTGATACTACACTCTGTACTTATGTACAAATACCGGAGCAACATACGGTGCACAACAGTAGTTTGAGAGCTAACCTTTAGTCCATGAGATCCCGAGGTAGTCCTGCAACCGTCCGTAGGCCCAACATCTCTTCCATCTATTTTGATGCACTGTTTCCTTTTGTACTCAAGACAAATTTTTACTTCCTTATTTCAGACATTTGTATGTAGCAATCCTATATAGTCCTTGAATGTTGTGACACCAGTTCTGGGTAGAGGCATATGTTTTTTTTTATTATTTTGATTTATTTCGTTTAAGTCTTCTGCTAAATTACGCATTCCGCTGTTGTTTAATTATTTATTTCCTATTAATTAAATTGGTAAAAAATAGATTTAAAACAAAAGTATTTATGGATTCTAAATGTGTATCTTGCCTAGCTTCTACGAGTATGCGCCATCACGACTCCCTAGGGTAGGAATTTTGGGTCATGATAAGTTGGTATTAGAGCTCTAGGTAACATAGGTTTCACAATTCACGGACAAGCTCAGTAGAGTCTAAGGGATCGGTACAGAGCCGTCTGTATTTATCCCAGAGGCTACAGAGTTAGGAAAAGTTTCACATTTGTTAGGAAAAGTTTTATATTTGTTCTTTCTTGTCGTGCAGTTTGGTTTCTCAATGCTAATTGAATTTCTACTCTATTCTTTCACAGATGGCGAGGACACGCGCTTTCTCATCTACCGCTCAGCAGCCCGAGCCCCCAGCAGCAGCACCCACTAGGGGCAAAGGGCGAGGCTGAGGCAGTGCTAGAGGCCGAGGTAGGGGCAGAGCTCAACCCCAAGCAGCAGCACCAGTGGCGGAGCCTCAGGTTGATTTTGCTCTTTGAGAAATCTATTATTTACCAAGATATATTGATGATAATTGAATCAAATAGTAATGAACCATTTAAGGACTCAATTAAAAATATATTATTTTTAACATGAAATAGATTCTTACACTTAACAAAAGAAAACTACCAATTATACTAGAATGTAAAAATAAATAACTTTACTAAAAGTGCAAACGATTAATATTTACTATAAAATTATTAAAACTTTGTGTAAAACATATAGGTGTAATAATAAATTAAAAATAGCTACTCCTATATTCAGTTTGGTTCGATTTTTTTTAATTAAAACGAAAACCAAACCAAATTTGATCGATTTTTTAATTTCAAAACCAAAACCAAACCAAATAAAGTATCAATTTTTTTTGTCGATCGGTTTGTTCTGATTTTCAGTTTGGTTCGGGTTTTCGGATTTTTATGAATACCCATACAATTATATACTAATACAAATTTAATAAATTTTTTAATATAAATATAAGATCTATACAAAAGCTGTTGGGTTCGGCCGAACCCATAAATAACACATTACATCCACCCAGAGTTTGTTGTTGACACTTTAAATAAAGATAAGCTAATATATTACTATTTGATGAAGGTGAAATGCTATATTATTTGATATATTTAGCTAAACATTTTGATCCAAAAATTTAACCTACACTCATTTGTCAAAAGTTAATTTTAATTTGTTGATTTCCTTAATATTGAATTGGATGTAGTTCAATTACCTTTTCAGAATAAATTTTAGAAATGTACTAAATAAAAAATGTGACGACATAATTTAGTCAAAGATATATTTTCTTTGCGGATTAGAAAGGGATGATAGATTACTGAATTTGCAACAGAAAGAGTATTTCTTTCTTCTTCTTTTTTTGGGATAACGAGATGTCGAATCAATTAGTTTTGTAGCTCTTTATAAATTTGTTTTTAGTTTTATAACCCAACATCTTTTATTACACATGTGAAATTTACTTTTACATATAAAAGATTTATTTTTTATAAATAAGAAATATAAAGAGATATTTTTAAGTTAAAGGGACATGATGTACAAATAGCACGGGAATATGAGAAGTTAAAAAGAGAAAATCTCACTTTATATCCATTAATCCTAAACTATTTACCCTTTAATGCCCAAGCCCAAACTATTTACTACTCCTACCCATGGGACCCAAACTATTTACCCGGTCTTTTTCTTTTCTCGTTTTTTTCTTCTTCACAGAGGCATCTGAAAGTACCCGATTCTTTCCTTTTCTCGTTTTCTTCTTCGTCAGAGAGGCATTTGAAAGTACAGTGAAACAAATAAAAATCAAGAAATAGCAAAGAAAGGTAGCCATGGATGCGAAGAAGTAACACAACAACCCGAGCTAGTTCTTGCACACAAACTCTTCCTTTTGACACACCCAGATGTCAATGACTTGGATAAAGTTCGCTTCCGTGAAGAAGACTTGGACAAACTCTTCCATTTCCCTTATATCCTTCTTCAAAAAGAAATTAGATCTAATTATCAGAGAAATTGACCTCTCGCTAGTTTCAATTCTGCTCCACTTTTTCTTGATTGTTCTTTCCCGAGTTCTTGCTCTTGCATTGGCCCTTGAATTTAAAATTTTATTTTAAAAATTTCTTGTTTGATTCAAAGTGGGTGTTATTAAATATTGCTTATAGTATCTTCTGGAAGTTCATACTGAAATTTGATAGCATTTGGAGCTAATTTGAGGTGATTGAGATCGAAATTTTCAGTTGAAATTCGAAGAAGAACACAACTACAGTATACCACTACGGTATATAATATGCTAAGGAGTATATAGTTATACTGCAACAGTATGCTATTATAGTTTACAATATACTGCAACGGTATATTGTAATAATCGAAGAAGAACATAGTTACCTAACAGTATACCGTTGCAGTATACAATATACTATAGGAGTATATAGTTATACTGCAACAGTATACTATTATAGTATATAATATATTATTATAGTATACTATAATAATATGTAATATACTGTAACAGTATGCTATAATAGCATACAATATACTATAATACTATACTTATTACACGTAAATTCACTTGTCTTTTCCCTTTTAATTTGCTTTAAACTTTATCCAGCGTGAGAGCCAAATTGAAAATGCAAAAAAAAAATAAAAAATTATAGTATGATATGTAATATAACGGTATAATATTACAATTATATCCTTTTAGAATTTTTTGAAATATTTATTGACAATTGATATTATTTCAGTTTACTAATTGAATTATTTTTTTTTAACTCTTTGCGCACAATGGTATACCCTGTTGGTATAGCTATAAACTATACGGGTATCATATGTTAGTTAATATTTTTTTGATTATATTAGCTACATTTAATTGGTCCACAATTTAATTTTTTTAGTAATAATATAAAAAGGAATAATAAAAAATAATAAAAATAGTAAATAAAATTAGATTATGAAGAGAAAAATAATATAAAAAAGAAGAAGTTAAATGAAATTAGAAAAGGAAAAAAAATAAGAAGAGAATGAGAAAAAAGAAAAGAAAAGAAAAGAAGCATAGAAATAAAAAAGAATTGGAGAATAAAGAAAAATTCATCACAAAACCTACGATGGATAAGAAATGTAATTAATTTATGGGTATAAAAATAAAATGAATAGACAATGATAAATAGTTTTTTTTTGGGTAACTGTGTCAAAACCCCAAGTTAAAAGCGGACCAATTGGATTCTATAGCGGTAATTATTTATCGTGGCACCTTTTGAACAAAAGACGTGACATTTCTGCTTTTTGTAAACTGGAAAAGAAAAAAACTCGTTTATGTTGAAATTTTCAGTTATGTGGCACTTAATTAACAAGAATAAAACGTAACCACTTTTAGTAAAATAACAACATATCATAACACTTGGAAAAAAGGAAGTGACAATATAACGAGACTACGAGTACTATCGACTTGATTAATAATGACCTCATGTATAGAAGAAATTTTTATCTCCTACAGCAAAAGTTAACACCTTATTAATTTAAATAAATATCATTTCAAAAAATTATATTCTATAGATACATTTTAAGGTTTATAGCAAAATATTTAGTTTTGATTACTTTCTACCCCTAAGCCATTAAATACGTTAATAAGTTACACTTTTTTTTTCTCTCACTACTTTGATACATCCCATTCTCTTCCCCCATCCCATTAAAATTTCCGATGGCAGAAGGGAAACAATCTTTGCTCGAGTATCATAGAGTTTCAGTTTATCAATCTATGGATAGCTTGAAATCCAATAATGGCATATTTTGGGGTTCTGCAGTATTGCTTCATATGCCATGAATATATTCTCCTGGTTGCTTCGATTCACCGGGCAAATACCCAAGGCAATATGCCGTTTATGATGGCTGGTGCCTGGCGCTTCGATTCTCCTGGTGCTTTGATTCATGAATGCCCTATTTTGATTCTCTCAAAATCCTTAGCTCTTTTTAATCCAGTTGGTTTCTCACTACTGGCTTCTGGTGAACGACGGATTCGCCAGAAATTAGGGTTTGTTCTTCAACAAAGACGATGGAGTTTGGGGCTGAGCAACTTGATTTTCTGTTAAAATATTTAAATGTATTTTCATGTATTTCGTTGTATTTATTGTCTTTTTTTCCATTGTAATTCAATGTATCTCGTCGTATTCCATGTATTTCAATTGTATTCACTGCATTTTTTTCTCATTGTATTTCAATGTATCCCGCTATATTCTATGTATTTTATTGTATTCATTGTCCGCTATATGCCATGAATGTATTCATAATTTTTTTTAATTAATATAATTTATGTATTATATTATTTCTCTGAAGATTGCTATGTTTTTGGGGTATATTTCGGTTGAGAATTTTTTTTATAACTGAATCTCATGTTTCACTCCATGAATACAGTCAAATACACTCGAATACAACAACTGCTTAGCTGGATTTCCCTATTCACGCCCATTTTTGCTATTGTATTCATGAATACAATAGCTTAAATATATCAAATACATCTTATAACCACATAAAAGATATCTATAATCCGTAATATAACAAATAATATCTATAAATAGTTAATTACTACTAAAAGATAGTGCTTTATAAAAATTTGTCTTTATAGAATGCTTAATGGGCTCTTTGGTTAATGACTTTCGGTGTCTAAACTTCAAGTGCCTCTTTGGGAAATTATGTTAAACATTGTAGATCTAGTGTATATCAAACAGAGAGTTGTGGCTGCTTTTTATGGATTTTTTAGCCTTAAAAAAAATTTAGATTAAGGCTAGTAACCATTTATATATATAACATCTAATATATTCCAAATTAAAATGTGAAAACACTGGTTAAACTCTTATTAAAAAATTAATCTGAAATTTGAGATTCGATGTGCATATTGATATGAACTACCGTTTTTGTTGACAATGACATATCATGTTAATGAAATGCCAAAAAACCAATAAGAGTCAAAATCATAGGAGTTTCCCGTTTGTTGGGACATTTCTTCCATTGAAGTGTCTGTTAGATTAGACAGAAATTGAGAGAACTCAGCAAAGATGAGTTGAGAGAGACGATCCATAGAAGATTCGAGAGAAAACGGACAAACTATAATTGATAAAATGAGCGTCTGAGCGACGCGTGTGACTAGAACTATATTTATATACAGACCCACATACAAAAAGATAAACCGACCCATATACCATTTACAATATGAAAAATATGGACTCAGCAAACTAATGGCCCAGATACAAAAATAACAGCCCAACTATTCTAACATCCGCCTCAAGTTGGAGGGTGGTTAGCCACACCCAACATGCTCAAAATAAAACGATGAGTCACACCAGGGAGTGACAACACTACTAGAAAATAGCTATTTTGTGACTGCCAAAACGGTCACAATGCGGTCAGAAAATACTAATTTCTGACTACATTCCGACCGAAATATGGTAGTCGCTAAATAGCTGGTCTGAAAAGTTTAGTGACCGAATAGGTCGGTAATTTGCGACTACAGCGGTCGCAAATTAAAAAATAAAATGACTAATAAGTGACGCTAACTGTTCGACTGTCGCGGTCGCAAAGTTTCCGACCGACGCGGTTGGGAATATAATTTAATTTAAATTTAAATTTTAAATTAACTTTCCCACTACTTCGGTCGCAAATGATATATATAATTATAATAATAATTAATTTTATTTGGTTTTTTCCACTACTGTGGTCGCAAATATAATTTAAAATTATTTATTTATTTATTGTTCTGACTACTGTGGTCACAAAATTTAATTTAAAACTATTTATTTATTTTTATTTCTGACTATAGTAGTCGCAAATGTTCTTGAATCTAGAATATTTTGACGCATTTTGCTCAGAAAACTGGGATTTTTTGACCAAATTCCAGCTCTTTAAAGCAATACCACCTACCAATTCAAATATACAACAACCAATTAATCTATCATGATAACCAATCAATCCACCATTGCAACTAATCAAATCCATAAAATGCAAAACATAAATATTTGTAACTAAAACATCCAAAAAAAAAGTTAAAACATTCTAGCACCATTCAATCTAGTCTAAAATATTACAATCATAACCAAGTATTAATATTACCAAGTCTAAACATCCAACTACAACAAATAATAATGTCTCAAACATCAATAACCAAAACAAACTAAAACTCATTATCCCTGCCATTCTCGCCATTCGAAGGAGCAAATGGACGTCCACTCATTAAATTTTTTACTAGACTCTGCAATTTGTTAAAATTTGCACGATCTTCTTTTCGTTCCTCCTTCAACTCTTCAACTTCTTTTCGTAATGCTTCCACCTCTTCGCGATCTTACGAATAACTCGCATCACCAGCCAACAATGTCGTAGAACGACCACAAAATTTTGTGATCCAAGACCGTAGGTTCTACCTTTCTTTGCGCCACCAACCACCTGCGTCCATATTAGGGATGTGCATTCGATTTATCGATTCGATTTTGACTCTTATCGATAATTACTTATCGATTATCAATTTGTACATATGCTTATCGTTATCATTTCAATAAGGTTTCGATTTTTTTGATTTCGATTTATTAATTTTTGGGGCTTATCGATTCGGTTATCGATTACACCAATAAGAAAATTTGCGAGATTCCACGGAAAGTATATCGCTATAAACACGCCTAACTAATATGGACAAAAAGAAGCTAAAATAAGACGAACACTGTTTATAACATAAAAATTGTGTCAACAGACACATGCAACGAAGCTAAAGTAAGGAATCAAATATATGCCACCAACACTCCTACGGTATTAAAAAAAATTAAAATACATCATCACTACTAATTCTATTTTCCATTAATTTGAACTTCATTCCCTTGAGCTTTAAATATGATCATTCCTTAAATGTGATAGATAAAATAATTAGGGGTGTGCATTCGATTTATCGATTCGATTTTGACCCTTATCGATAATTACTTATCGATTATCGATTTGTATATATGCTTATCGTTATCGCTTCAATAAGGTTTCGATTTTTTCGATTTCGTTTATCGATGAACCGATAACAAATAATCGATTCGATTTATCGATTAACCGATTTGAATGCACACCCCTAGTCCATGTTGAAGCTACATCGTTGAGTGACACTTGGGTTAAGCTACCATCTTCGGAATCGGGTTGACTTTGACGCCATTCCTCAAAACGTTGCTGATAGGCTTCCTGAAATTAAATGATCGATGACAGAAACTATTGAAACTGAAATTTATTAATAGAAGTAATTCAGTGTTCTCTCGAAACAAACAATTAGTCTAAAGAAACAGAAAGAATGGGGCAAACCAAAGGATGGTCCCAAATTCTCTCAGATACAACGCAAACTTCATTGAACTTAATCATTTACTTTGTTTTTGATTTTGTTTCACAGCTTTAGTATTATTGTTATTATTACTTTCTAATATTTAGACAAACAAAAACCGGAGTGGACACAACTCTCACCTCAAAGGCTTTGGAACATAACTACTCAAATGGAAAACGAAGACACACAATTCTTCTCCTTACATGTTCTTTTGTGGCATAGAAATGGAACATCATAGCACACTGGTTCATACTTGTAGCTCTAATCTTTGAAAAAAAATCATTTCTCCTCATAGCACACTGTATAGGCTTTTACGCGAAAGCAAGCTGATAAGAAATTCATTATTCACAAGCATATAAACTAGAACAAAGAACTACTATTTATAGCAAACTGTACAGGCTTGTAGTGGTAATACATCGCCAACCAATGTGCAGACTAATATTTCCATACAAAAAAGGTAGCATATTCTATTGTATCTTCATTTCGCAAGCCAATAATATATGGCCAAAAGAAAAAGAGGGGCTTTTTCTTGTTAATCATTTCCTCTGCCTGTTAGAGGCTTGATTACCTTTTGCAATCAACTTTCATGTATATGTTTTCATGTGCATTTTCCTTTTTGGTAAGCTTCGTGATGTCTGAAACAAGCCTAGCAATTAGGTATTATGCATGGAATACAGTTTTTATGTTCAAGATTTCATTTCATGATGTCATACAGTTTTCTGTAAATATACAGTATATCTGACCATTTACTCCAATCATCTCGATAAAATGCTTTAACACAATCTACAACCACCTTCTTAGATTCATTAGAGGGAACAAACCTGCATTAAAATTAACATATGTTAAAAATATATTCAACAATTCAAACGAATAATAAAGTAATTTATTACCCAGTAGTCCCATCAGGAATAACAATCAATCTATTAAGGGAATCATACGATACAATCTCTCCAAAAGTCTGAGTCTGTATATCATCAGGAGCAGGTGTAGATGTATCAATGGATGGGGATGACGGTATGGTAGAGTCTCCAACATGCGACCTAGAAACACTCGGAGTGGATGATAATGAAGATGAAGATGGAGCCATAGATGCGGAACCACCATTCTGACTAACATGGTAGCTTGGGTATGAAGATGGAACCATAGATGCGGAACCACCATTCTGAACCACCATTCTCACTCGTTTCATGTTCTTATCGTTTTAATTCCATACACATCAATTTCAGTATCCAATTTTCTCGCGAGTCCATTTACTTTAAAAAAAACATCTAGTGAAGGCATGTATATCAAGCAAATTCACAATCAACAAGTGCAATTGGAAACGATCAAAAAAGAAAAACCACTTACTCGTGACAATGTCAAGCGCTCGAGCAAGAGTGCTACGTGGCTTGGTCTCTAATCTCTATAGTTACTGAATGCCTGAATTTGGTTCCTAGAATAAACAACATTGATCATGTGCACCCACATACTAAAATAGGTATGACTTTTTCCTCTTTTATTTATGGTCAAAGACTATCGTAACTACTAGAATTATATATAAAGCAAATTGATGGGGTTCACTAATCACTTAGGCCAAATTTTTTTTAGCTCTTTGGAATTAAATTGTATGAAAGAACTATAGACAACTATATATATTGTAATAACTATATACATGCAATTCAGTAGATTAGGGACCAAATTTCAGTTGAATAAGCAGAGTAAACTTTTATGACTTTGTAAGTACTTCCACAAAATTTGAGCAAGAAATTCAAAAGCAACTTTACCGACAATAGTTACTTCTATAGCAATAGTTCATTAACACTCTAAACAACGAATTTTCAGTAAACATCGACAAAATAGAGAAGAAATTAAACTTACCCATTTTCTAGAATTGAAGAAGAAAAAAATTAACAGAAAAAGGAAAACACAATCAACTAATACTACTTCTCCAGTCTACCTACCTACCAATCAATCTGAAAATTTGCATAACTATGACATTTTCTATGAAAACATATATGCCAATTTTCTCCTTAGAATTGAACACATATTAAACCCTAGAATTGAAGACGAAAAAAAATAGAAAAAGGAAAAAAAAAAGACTTACCGTCAGTCACGTGTATTGGAAGAGAGATTCAAGAACAATCAGCCTTGAATCGAGAAAATGACTATGAAGAAGGAAAAAAGAAATAGAGAGTGAGAGAGAGAAATAGAGAAATTGGGGAAATAGACCGAGAGAGTGAGAGAGAGAGAAATAGAGAAATTGGAGAAATAGACGAAATTATTAGATTTAGGCTTATGAGTTGTGACTACCGTAATCGCAAATTCACTTAAATATTATTTTAGTATTTTAATTTTAATTTTGCGACTGAAATGGTCTTTTGACGGGTCGATAATATTTTTGACTTTTCGATTTCTGACGGATGCTGTCGCAAACTTAGAGGCGGGAAAATTTGGCGCGTTTTTTTCCTACTACTTTTGTTGCAATAATAGTCCATTTTATTTTATTAAAAAAAGTAATAAAAATTTAATTTTTTTGCGACTACTGCGGTCGCAAAAATAGTCCCATTAGCGACCGTTTTAAATTCGGTCAGAAATGTCGGTCACAAATTGATATTTTTCTAGTAGTGTTCATAAGCATATCAGCAAGCTGCAGCCTGTTGGGGACAAAAGATAAAGAAATCAGCCTATCCTATAACTTTTCACGTACAAAAAGACAATCTAGCTCGATGTGTTTGGTGCGCTCGTGAAATACCAGATTATTTGCAATGTATACAGCCGACTAACTATCACAATATAAAGGAACATGCACAAGTAAGGCTGTATTATGATCCGGGCCCGGGCTTAAATGGGCCAAACAAGCATGGGCTTAGGCGGGCCGGGTTGAGGCGGTCCCGGGCCTAACGGGCCAAATGAGTGAAACCGCCCCACATCGGTCCTAATATAAATTGCTTATATATAGTATGTATAGTATGTATATATAATTATATATTGCCTTATATAATATATAGTTTGTATGTATTAGATATATATATATATATATATATATATATATATATATATATATATATATATATATATATATATG
>MU686815.1:52427-64873 GCA_026770625.1 Nicotiana glauca
GAAGGCACTATATATATCTCTAATATATATAGTTCAAATTAAAGTTTACATTTAATACTTGTAATCAAAGCTGCAAATTAAAGTTTACATTTAATACTTCAAATTAAAGTTCAATAGCTTCAATATAATACTTCAAATGAACATTAAGCATAATACGTTTAATAATTTTAAAATAACACAAATTGTCTCAAATCAACTTAAAATCTTAAATACGAATGTCTGGAGAACGCGCAAGACAACTCTTTATATGCCTCCTTAAAGAGCCTGTGCCCTCCTTTCAACGACGAGTGTAGACTCGACCACAGTTCTTGTACTTTATTATGTAAACTTCTTCATTTTTTCTACCACATTAAAGTGTTCCAAAATAAATGGGTGCAATCTAGAATAACCGGACATGATTTAACTTGAATTAAGAATTTGAGTTTGAGAAATGAGAGATGAGTGAAGACTTGAATGCTTCAATTTGAGTTTGAGAAACGAGAGAGATTGATGAATTTGTGAGTAAAAATGAAAGAATGAGGGGTATTTATAGTTGAGAATAGGAAAAAAGTATAATTATAAAAAGTTTGGGGGCCAAATGGCTATTTTTGAAAGTGAAAAACGGCTAAAAATGCAGGCCAACAGCTGCATTTTAAAATTCTGACCATTGGCCCTTTTAAATTTTTTTTTTTAAAAAAATAGTCATTGGGCCCCTTTGGCCCAGTTGAACCGGCCCAGGCCCGCCTGCCGGTCCCGGGCTCGTAGGCTTTTTGGTAAGGACCGACCCATTGTGGGCTTCCTCACCACTAGAGATCGGGCCCGTGTGAACCGGCCCGTTTGCCCTACGGTCTTGGGCTGGGGCCGGACCACAATACAGCCTTAGGCACAAGGGAGGTGACAGAGAGTTTAGCCAATAATCTGGTAAGCCAAGCTAACTCAGCAACGACGTCTCGTATGGATTGATACTCCACCTCGGGTGAAGACAGACACACAGTGTGTTGCTTATTGGATTTCCAAGTAAGAAGAAAACTCCCAAGAATAACCAAATAAGTACTTACCGATCTGCGTGAATCTGGGCAGGCTGCGCAGTCAAAGTCACAGAAAGCCCGCAAGGACAAATCATCATCTGCACCCATAAACAACCCTTGACCCAAAGTACTCTTGATGTATTAAAGAACATGGTAGGCAGTAGCTAAATGTGAATCACAAGGAGCATGCATAAACTGACTCAAACTTTGAACTAAGTAGGCAAGATCAGGTCTTGTATTTGTAAGAAAATTCAATTTGCCGTCCAATTTTCTCTACAAAGTAGAATCAGATAAAGGCTTCCTATCAACAGCCTTGACCTTCTAATTAACATCTAAGGGGCTGGTAATAGAAGTGCATTATAAACAATCAAATTTAGTTAAGAGATCTATAAGGACCCGACCAGTTATTTTGAGAATTAATGCCCTGATCCCCTATTAACTACTTTTTCCATATCTTTTTCTGCTAATGTGACTTGCCTGGATGAATCGTTTGAAGTTTCGGAGTGTTCTAGGATACTTAGTCCCTAAATAAGAGCGTAAGTCTTAGAATATGGACTGTAGTAGAAACAGTATGAAGGCGGATCTGGAATGGAGTTCGTCAATTCTGTAAGCTCCGTTGGGTGATTTTGGGCTTAGGGGCAAGTTCAGATTATATTTTGAAGGCCCGTAGCTCATTGAGGCTTGAAATGGAGAAAGTCGAATTTTGGGAGTTTCGAGCCAATAGTGGAATATTTTATATCGGGATCTGAATCCGATTCTGGAAGTTGGAGTAGGTTCGTAGTGTTGATATTACCTGTGTGAAAATTTTGGGGTCAATCAAAAGTGGTTGGCTGGTTTCGACATCGGTTGTAGAATTTTGAAGTTTCAAGTTCACTAAGTTTGGATTGGAGGATGCATTGTATTTTTAACGTTATTTGATGTGATTTGAGGGTTCGACTAAGTTCGTATGGTATTTTAGGATTGGTTTGGGTCCCGAGGGCCTCGGATGTATTTTGTATGCTCAACGGGTGGAAACATGACTTAGAGGATTTTCTGGTGTGATGGTTCTGATGTTTTCGCACCTGCGGTAGGGAACTGTAGGTGCGAGGCACGTGCGGACGACCAAGCGAAAAAATAGGTTTTGGGAGAAGGCCTGGGGTCACAGGTGAGAGGGGAGTTCCGCATTTGCGATACCCACATGTGCGAGTGAAGGAATGCAAGAGCAGTCTGGGACCGCAGAAGCAGACGAAGAAACGCAAATACGCACACGCAGGTGCGACCTATTGATCGCAGAAGCGAACGAGGTGCATTAAGTGAAAAGCCGCACCTACAATGGAAATTTCGTAGGTGCGGGACCACAGATGCGGTCCTGAAATTGTAGAAGCGGAAATCGCTAGGCAGAAATGGGCATTTTTGAGGGTTTGAAATTTATATCACAAAATTCAACTTGGAGCTCGATGGAAGGCGATTTTTCGAGAGTTTTTCACAGGGAATCATTTTTCATACGGAATCATTGGGTAACTATTTCCTAATCCTATTTTGATCATATTTCATTAATATATTGTTATTTTCTTCATTTAATCAAGGAATTTGAGTGAGAAAGTTAGGAAAATAGGGAAAAAGTTCCCTAATCAAATTTTTGAGTTTTGAGTGAGATTTTGGCATTAGATTTGGTTAATTTTGGTACAAGTGAACTCATGAGTAAATGGATGTTCATAATTTATGGCTTTTACTCGATTCCAAGATATGGGCCTGGGGAGATGTGACGACCCAAAGGGTCATCACATATTTTAATTGAATTATGTGTCTCCGAGTCATTGAAGACCTCATATAGTCGCCTCAATTTACGCGCGCAGTCCGGGCACGTACCCAAAAAGCTTAAATGTGAAATTCTGTGAAAAATGCTAAATTTTGATGTTAAAATGAATAAATTTGACTTTGGTCAACAATTTGGATAAACAGACCCGGACCCGAGATTTTACGGTTTCGTAGGATCCATAGAAAAATAACGGACTCGGACATATGCTCGGAATCGAATTCCGAGGTCCCGAGCCCGAGAAATGAAATTTTGAGAGAAATTATTTTTCTGAAATTGTTAAGGAAATTTCAAACGATATTTGATTAGAACGTATTGGTATTGGGCCCGTGTTTTGTTTTCGGTGCCCGGTACAGGTCTTATATATGTTTCAAATCATTCCTGTGAAATTTGGTTGAAAACGGACGTCATTTGACGTAATTCGGACCTAAATTGGAAAATTTGATGTTTTATGAAGTTTGAAAGAATTCTTGGATTTTAAGATTTAATTCGATGTATATGATGTTATTTTGGCGATTTGATCGCGCGAATACGTCCGTAGGATATTTTTGAGGTTGTGTGCATATTTGGTTTGGAGCCTCGAGGGCTCGGGTGAGCTTTGGATAGGCCACGTGTGCATTTTTGAACATTGAAAATTTTCTGGTATGCCTGCTCTGTAGTTTTTGCATTTCCGAAGCAGGTCTTTCAAATGCAAGCTCGCAAATGCGAGCCTAACATCGCAAATGCGAGGAAGGGGAATCTGTGCAGTGTTCGCAAATGCGGAACTGGGTCTTTCACAAATGCGAACCCTCATTTTTGTTCAGTGTTCGCAAATGCGAACTTCATTTCTCAATTCCCATATCTGAGGTTCGGGGTTGGCAATTGCGAACCCCTATTCGCAATTCCCATATCTGAGACCTGCAATTTTACACTTAAACGATTGTGAACCTCATTTTTCATATTTTCTCAAACCCAAACACACTTAGGCGATTTTTCAAGAACAAGTATTCTTCCAAATCAATTGTAAGTTAGTTTTTACTCATTTCTTTCAATCATTAACATCTTTTAGCATGATTTCAACGTAAAATCAAAGCTATTCAAGGGGGAAATTGGGTGTTTTGGGTAGAACCTAGGTTTTTCAAATATTGGGGATTTGGACCTCAATTTGAGGTCCGATTTCAAAACAAATTATATATTTGAGTTCGTGGGGGAATGGGTAATCGGGTTTTGGTTCGAACCTCAGGTTTTGACCACGTGGTTCTGGGGGCAATTTTTGACTTTTTGGGTAAAACTTTGGAAAACTCATTTTCATGCATTGGGGTTGATTCATTTAGTGTTTATTAATGTAATTAAGTAATTTGTGATTAGATACGAGCGAATTGGAGGTGGAATCACAGGGTAAAGCTATAATTGAGGCTTGAGTTGTATTCAAGGTAGTGAGGTAAGTATTTGGTCTAATCCTAGCTTGAGGGACTAGGAGTTGAGTCTTATTTGCTAGTTGCTTCTTGTTGAGTACGACGTATTGGCATGGTGACGAGTATCTATGCGTTGGTGTCGAGCATGAGTGTGAGTCTTAAATTAATGGTTGTTGTGTTCGGGTATTTTAAATTGATGATTCTTGAAATTGAGTAGAGGCTTAGTATATTCTCGTGGACTTTATTTATTCTTGAGTACTGATATTAATCGAGCTGAGTAAGAGTTGAGCTAGGATTTGGTTATAGCTGATGGTTATTTTGATATTGTTGTTCCCTTGCTGGAAAATTATTATGACATTGCTTTGTCTTCCTTACCGGAATTTTATTGTGACTTTGTATTGAATTGAAATGGGAGCGGGTGGTACATGTACCACAAGTTATTAATTGAAATGGGAGTGGGTGGTACACCTACCATGAGTTATGATGAAATGAGAGCGGGTGGTACTCCTACCACAAGATATTGATTGAAATGGGAGTGGTTGGTATGCCTACCATAAGATATTGATTGAATTGGGAGTGGGTGGTGTGCCTACCATAAGATATTGATGAAATGGGAGCGGGTGGCACGCCTACCATGAGATTTGATGAAATGGGAGCGGGTGGTATGCCTACCACGCAAACATTGAGAAATGGGATCGGATTGCACACCTGCAACGAGATATGTACTGACAGTGAAATTTTCTTTTATTTCCCTTATCCGTGTTAGAGTTAATTTATTGATGTTCCTTATTATTTTCTTGAATTTCTGTATTACCTGTTATCCCCGAAGCATGTTTCCCTCCCATTTAAAATGGTTATTCTTGTTATTTTCCCACTTTAGAAATGTATATAACTGCACAGGTTTATGTGGTAGTCCTATCTAGCCTCGTCACTATTTTGCCGGAGTTAGGCTAGGCACTTACCAACACATGGGGTCGGTTGTGCTGATAGTAGACTCTGCGCTCTTTTGCACAGATCCAGGTACCGGACAGGAGCAGTAGTTCGGGAGCTAGTCTTCAGTCCACCGAGAAACTGGGTATGCCTTATTTAGAATGGAGGACTCCTAGTCATTCTACCCACAGTGTTATATCATATATGAAGGCTCGACGTATGGTCGATAAGGGGTGTTTGGCCTATTTAGCCTATGTTCATGATTCTAGTGCTGAGGTTCCCTCTATTGATTCTGTGCCCGTTATTTGTGAGTTCACTGATATCTGTCCTTCAGACCTGCCGGGTATGCCATCCAATAAGGATATTGACTTCTGTATTGATATGGTTTCAGGCAATCAGCCTATTTCTATCCCACCATATCGTATGGCCTCGTCGAAGTTGAAAGAGTTAAAGGAACAGTTGCAGGATTTGCTTGAGAAGGGTTTCATTAGACCTAGTGTCTCACATTGGGGTGCGCCGGTGTTTTTTGTCAAGAAGAAGGATGGATCAATGAGAATGTGTATTGATTACCGGCAATTTAACAAGGTAATGATCAATCATAAGTATCCGTTGTCGAGGATTGATGATTTGTTCGACCAGCTTTAGGGTGCCCGGGTATTTTTCAAGATTGAGTTGCGATCTAGCAACCATCAGTAGAGGATCAGGGCATCGGATGTCCCTAAGACAGCTTTCTGCACTCAGTACGGGCATTATGAGTTCTTTGTTATATCATTCGGGTTGACAAATGCCCTAGCAACTTTCATGCACTTGATGAACCGAGTGTTCAGGCCTTATTTGGATTCATTCTTGATAGTCTTCATTGATGATATATTGATATATTCCCGCAGCCAGGAGGAGCACGAACAACAACTTAGAGTGGTTCTTCAAACTTTGAGGGATAGTCAGTTGTATGCTAAGTTCTCGAAGTGTGATTTCTGGTTGGGTTCAGTTATATTTCTAGGTCATATTGTATCAGTAGAGGGTATTCAGGTGGACCCAAAGAAGATTAAGGTAGTCAAGAGCTGGCCAAGACTAGCATCAGCTACTAGCATCTCCACTATCAACGGTTTGTGGAGAGGTTTTCATCTATTGTAGCCCCGATGACCAGATTGACCCAGAAGTGTGCCCAGTTTAGATGGTCAAATGAGTGTGAGGCGAGCTTTCAGAAGCTCAAGACAACTCTGACTACGTCACCTGTATTAGTTTATCCCACAGGTTCTGGGCCATATACAGTCTATTGTGATGCTTCCCATGTTGGGTTTGTAGCAGTGTTGATGCAGGATGGCAAAGTCATTACCTATGCTTCTAGGAAGTTGAAGATTCATGAGAAGAACTATCTGGTTCATGATTTGGAGTTGGCAGCCATAGTTTACGCCTTGAAGATTTGGAGGCATTTCTATATGGCGTGGCATGTGAGGTGTTCACGGAACACAAAAGTCTTCAGTATTTGTTCAAGCAAAAAGAGTTGAATTTCAGGCAGAGGAGGTGGTTGGAGTTGTTGAAGGATTATGATATCACCATTTTATATCATGTAGGGACGGTTAATATGATGGCCGATGCTTTGAGTAGGAAGTTAGCCAGTATAGGCAGTCTTGCTTATATTCCGGTCAGTGAGAGGCTGCTTTCTTTGGATGTTTAGGCTTTAGCCAATCAGTTCATGAGACTGGATGTTTCTGAGCCCAGTCGTATGTTAGCTTGCACGGTAGCTTGTTCTTCATTATTGGAGCGTATCCGTGATTGGCAGTATGATAATCCCTATTTGTGTGTCCTTAGAGACACGGTGCAGCGCGGAGGTACCAGGCATGTTACCTTAGATGATGATGGAGTTTTGAAATTGCAGGGTCAAGTATGTGTGCCTAATATGGATGGGCTCCGAGAGTTTTTGTTGGAGGAGTACCATAGCTCCCGATACACTATTCATCTGGGCCCTATGAAGATGTATCAGGACTTGCAGTGGCGTTATTGGTGGCGTAGAATGAAGAAGGATAGGGTAGCATATGTGGCTCGTTGTTTGAATTGTTAGCAGGTTAAGTACCAGCATCAGAGGCCTGATGGTGTATTTCAGAGGATTGAGCTTCCCGATTGCAAGTGAGAGCGGATTACTATGGATTTTGTTACTGGACTTCCGCTGACTCAGAAGAAGTTCGATGCGATATGGGTCATTGTTGATAGGCTGACCAAGTCAGCGTATTTCATTCCTGTGGCAGTCTCCAATACTTCTGAGAGGTTTGTTGAGATCTATATTCGGGATATTGTTTGCCTTCATGGTGTGCCTGTGTCTATCATTTTGGACCGGGGTACGCATTTTACCTCGCACTTCTGGAGAGCAGTTTAGCGAGAGTTGGGCACACGGGTTGAGTTGAGCACAACATTTCATCCCCAGATGGACGGTCAGTAAGATCGGACTATTCGGATCTTAGAGGATATGCTCTGAGCTTGTGTTATTGACTTTGGAGGTTCGTGGGATCAGCTCTTGACTTTAGCGGAGTTTTCCTACAATAACAACTACCAGTCGAATATCCAGATGGCTCCTTATAAGGCTTTATATAGTAGGCAGTGTCGGTCTCTGGTTGTATGGTTTGAGCCTGGAGAGGCTCGGTTGTTGGGTACAGATTTGGTTCAGGAGGCCTTGGACAAGGTCGGGATCATTCAGGATAGGCTTCGTTCAACTCAGTCCAGGCAAAAGAGCTATGCAGACCGCAAGGTTTGAGATGTGGCTTTTATGGTTGGTGAGAGGGTATTGCTCCGAGTGTCGCCTATGGAAGGCGTGATGAGATTTGGGAATAAGGGCAAGCTTAGCCCTAGGTTCATTGGTCCGTTTGAGATTCTTGATCTAGTGAGAGAGGTGGCTTATAGACTTGCTTTGCCGCCGAGCTTATGAGCCGTGCATCCAGTGTTTCATGTGTCCATGCTTCGGAGGTATCACAGTGATCTAGCCCACGTGTTAGATTTCAGCACTTTCCAATTGGACAATGACTTGTCTTATAAGGAGGAGCCGGTAGCTATTCTAGACCGGTAGGTTCGTCAGTTGAGATCCAAGAGTTTCCCTTTTGTTCGTGTTCCGTGGAGAGGTCAGCCTCCTAAGGCATCCACCTGGGAGTCCGAGTCCGATATGCAGAGCCATTATCCTTATCTTTTCCCCGACTCAAGTACTTCCTTCTTCTATCCGTTTGAGGACAAACGGTTGTGTTAGAGCTGGAGAATGTGATGAGTTTTAATTGAATTCTATGTCTCCGAGTCCTTGAAGACCTTATTTAGAGTTGCCTCGATTTGTGTGTGCATTCCAGAAAGCTTAAATGTGAAATTTTATGAAAAATGCTAAATTTTGATGTTAAAATGAATAAATTTGACTTTGGTCAACATTTTGGGTAAACGGACCCGAACCCGTGATTTGACGGTCCCAGAGGGTCCTGAGAAAAATAAGGGACTCGGGTGAATGCCCGGAATCAAATTCCGAGGTCCAGAGCCCGAGAAATGAATTTTTGAGAGAAATTATTTTTCTGAAATTATTAAGAAAAAATGAAATGATATTTGATTAAAACGTATTGGTATCGGGCCCGTGTTGTGTTTCCGGCGCCCGGTACATGTCTTATATATGTTTTAAGTCATTCCTATAAAATTTGGTCGATAACGGGCGTCATTTGACGTGATTCGCACCTACATTGGAAAATTTGATGTTTTATGAAGTTTGAAAGAATTCTTGGATTTTGAGGTTTAATTCGATGTATATGATGTTATTTTGTTGATTTGATCACACGAATAAGTCCGTAGGATGTTTTGAGGTTGTGTGCATATTTGGTTTGGAGCCCCGAGAGCTCGGGTGAGTTTTGGATAGGCCACGAGTGCATTTTTGAACTTTGAAATTTTTTTGGTATGCCTGCTTTGAAGTTTTTGCATTTGCGAAGCAGGTCTCCCAAATTCGAGCTCGCAAATGCGAGCCTAACATAGCAAATGCGAGACTAACATCGCAAATGCGAGGAAGGGGAATCTGTGCAGTGTTCGCAAATGCAGAACTGGATCTTTCGCAAATGCGACATCTTTTGTCGCAAATGCGAACCTCTCATTTTTGTTCTGTGTTCGCAAATGCGAACTTCATTTCGCAATTCCCATATTTGAGGGTCGGGGTTCGCATTTGCGAACCCCTGTTCGCAATTCCCATATCCGAGACCTATAATTTTACACTTAAACGATTTTGAACCTCATTTTTCATATTTTCTCAAACCCAAACACATTTAGGCGATTTTTCAAGAACAAGTATTCTTCCAAATCAATTGTAAGTTAGTTTTTACTCATTTCTTTTACTCATTTACATCTTTTAACATTATTTCAACCTAAAATCAAAGCTTTTCATGGGGGAAATTGGGTGTTTTGGGTAGAACCTAGGTTTTTCAAAAATTGGGGATTTGGACCTCAATTTGACGTCCAATTTCAAAACAAATTATATATTTGAGTTCGTGGGGGAATGGGTAATCAGGTTTTGGTTCAAACCTCGGGTTTTGACCACGTGGGCCTGAGGGCGATTTTTGACTTTTTGAATAAAACTTTGGAAAACTCATTTTCATTCTTAGGGTTGATTCATTTAGTATTTATTAATGTAATTAAGTAATTTGTGATTAGATACAAGCGAATTGGAGGTGGAATCAAGGGGTAAAGCTATAATTATGGCTTGAGTTGTATTCAAGACATTGAGGTAAGTGTTTGGTCTAACCCTAGCTTGAGGGACTAGGACTTGAGTCTTATTTGCTAATTGCTTCTTGTTGAGTACGACGTATAGGCATGGTGATGAGTATCTATACGTTGGTGTCGAGCATGACTGCGAGTCTTAAATTGATAGTTGTTGTGTTCTTAAATGACATTTCAGATGTTTTAAATTGATGATTCTTGAAATTGAGTAGAAATTTAGTCTATTCTCTTAGGCATTATTTACGCTTGAATACTGGTATTAATCGAGCTGAGCATGAGTTGGGCTAGAATTTGGTTATAGTTGATTCTCCCTTGCCGGGATGATTATTTTGATATTGTTGTTCCCTTGCCGGGAAATTATTATTATATTGCTTTGTCTTCCTTGCCAGAATTTTATTGTGACTTTGTGTTGAATTGAAATAGGAGCGGGTGGTACGCCTACCACAAGTTATTGATTGAAATGGGAGCGGGTGGTACGCCTACCATGAGTTATGATGTAATGGGAGCGGGTGGTACGCCTACTACGAGATATTGATTGAAATGGGAGCGGGTGGTACGCCTACCACAAGATATTGATTTAAATGGGAGCGGGTGGTACGCCTGCCACAAGATATTGATGAAGTGGGAGCAGGTGGTACGCCTACCATGAGATTTGATGAAATGGGAGCAGGTGGTACGCCTACCACGAAAACATTGAGAAATGGGATCGGGTTGCACGCCTGCAACGAGATGTGTACTGATAGTGAAATTTGCTTTTATTTCCCTTATTCATTTTAGAGTTAATTTATTGATGTTCTTTATTATTCTCTTGAATTTCTTTATTACTTGTTATCCTCGAAGCATGTTCCCCTCCCATTTAAAATTGTTATTCTTGTTAGTTTCCCACTATAGAAATGTATATAACTGCATAGGTTTATGTGGTAGTCCTGTCTAGCCTCGTCAGTGCTTCGCCGGGGTTAGGCTAGGCACTTACCAGCACATGGGGTCGGTTGTGCTGATACTACACTTTGTGCTCTTTTTCACAGATCCAGGTACCGGATAGGAACTGTAGTTCGGGAGCTAGTCATCAGTCCACCGAGACACCGAGGTAGCCTTGCAGGCATCCGCAGGCCCAACGTCTTCTCTATCTTAAATTTTCGTTTGTTATCTCATGCTTTTGAGACAAACAATGTTTATTTTTCTTTCAAACAATTGTATTTAGTACTCCTAGTAGTCCGTGAATGTTGTGACACCAGTTCTTAGGTAGAGGCATATGATGATTTCAGCATTATTATTCAGTTTATTTAATTTAAGTCTTCCACTTTAATTTCATATTTCTGGTGTTACTCAAATATCTATCGCTTGTTATTATGATTGGTAAAAGGGATTTGAAATAAAAGAGTCAGGAGTTATGAATTGTGGCTTGCCTAGCTTCTACGAGTAGGTGCCATCACGACCCTCGAGAGTAGGAAATTCGGGTCGTGACAGGAGACTTTTTGGGAAATTTTCTATTTTCTTTCCTTAGCTTTGATTTTATTAGCTAAATTAGTTTCTTGTAGCTATATTAACGTTATTTAATTGATTTTATTAGATTTGGGCCGGCCAGAGTTAGATACTCGTGGCAAGAGCGTGATTTCGGATTGATTTGATCATGGTTCGAGGTAAGTGGTTTGCCTAACCTTGTCTGGAGGAACTCCCCCCAGAATTTGGTATAGTTTGATATATGATGTCACACCTCCTATTTCCGGCACCCGCGAAGGCGCAAGGGAGTTTTTCCAATTAAAGGACAATCGAAATGGGATTTATTTATTTAATTCAGAGTCGCCACTTGGGAGATTAATGGTGTCCCAAGTCACCGGTTGAATCCCGAATCGAGGAAAAGATTGACTCTATATTATAGTCCGCGAACCAGAAATCCGGATAAGGAATTCTGTTAACCCGGGAGAAGGTGTTAGGCATTCCCGAGTTCCGTGGTTCTAGCACGGTCGCTCAACTGTTATATTTGGCTTATTTATCTGATTTATAATATGCTTTAACTTATGTGCAAATTTTAATATTTAAACACTTTTAATAATATTATTATTATTATTATTTTTAGAATTGCAACGTCGTGAAAATGCATCTCGAACCACGTTACAACCAGTGTACACGTGGTCGTCGGCACATTTCGACTTCGTTGAGACTTGGATTTGGATCACACAAATGTGCATCCGTATTAAGAAGGTGATATTATTATAAATCGTGCCTAAAGTATCTACGTCTTGTTAACTTTGGGAAAATCCATGAAATTTGCTAAAACGGACCTTCCAGATCTAATATTTTTTTTTAACAATTATCGAGGGCCCCGCAATTATGTTATAATTTAGCGAGGCTCGTCTCATCATTTTATTTAAAGGCAACCCTAAAGTAAACTATGATTTTCTATTTTTATTTGTCCCTAAAGAGGAGGCCCTAATCAATTTTACTGCTGGACCTATTGGCAATTTAGCACTATGGCCGAGCCATTGGGTTCCACAATAGACCCAACGAAACGAATTAAAATCAAAAAGGACTGAATTAACCAAAACAGACCGGGGCCTGATAATCTGAGGCCCAAAAGCTGGAGAGCACGACTCAAGG
>MU686817.1:12563-31478 GCA_026770625.1 Nicotiana glauca
GGGGATGGATACGTCGGCCATCTGCCAACGGCCCCAGGTAAATCTAAGTTCATTCTATTCATGACTAACTATTTCTCTCAATGGGTTGAAGTACAGGCATTCAAGAAAGTAAGAGCGAAAGAGGTTATATACTTCATTTGGGATCACATCGTATGTCGATTTGGAATATCCGTTGAAATAATGTGTGACAATGGAGAATAATTTATCAGCAATACGGTAACAAAATTCCTCGAGGAGCACAAAATAAAAAGGATATTATCAACACAGTACTATCCTAGCGAGAACGACAAGCCGAATCGACGGACAAGACTATTATTCAAAACTTATAGAAAAGGTTGAACGATTTTAATGGGAAATGGAGAGAAATGTTATCTGAAGTCCTTTGGTCATATCGAAGAACATCAAAGTCTAAGACGGGGGCAATCATGTTATCCTTAGTATATAGCTTCGAGGCCTTGATTCCGGTCAAAGTCGGGGAACCTAGCACTAGATTTCGACATATGATGAAAGAATCAAATCATGAGGCTATGAATAACATCCTTGAGCTATTGGATGAAAAACGAGAAGCTGCACTCGTTTGGATCATGCGCAAAAGAAAGAATCGAGAGATATTATAATAAAAGAGACAACCTTCACCACTTCGAAATCGGGGACTTAGTTATAAGGAAAGTCACCATCAATACTAGAGACCTAAATGAAGGAAAACTAGGCCCAAATTTGGAAAGACCATATCGGGTCCTTGGTATCATCGGAAAGGAGTCTTACAATCTTGGTACGATGGAGGGGGAGCAGTTTCCCAACAATTGAAATGTACCACTCCTCAAGTGGCACTATTTCTAAGATATGACTTTCTCCCTTTTTCATTTGTATTTATACTAACTTATTTTAGGTGTTTGATTGAGGACATTGAGAAACTTTTCAACATGAGGACCTTAGGTTTTAAAGCACGTGTTGCATTTTTTCCCCTTAGATCGGATCCCAAATGGGTTTTTTTTGGCAAAGTTTTTAACTAGGCAACAATCATATGCTAGCTGAGGAAAATTCAACGCTATCCAAGGCTTCTTTTCAATCAACCTCAAATACTAGGGGTATCACCCTCGGAGGTTATATTTTTTAGGAAAATACTTCATGTTAAAGGGTCTCGATAGGAAAATTATGTAATGGGTTGAACGATCAAATGAACTATGTCCATATAAATTAGTCAAGCCCCGATGACAAAACATGTATGCATGTATAAATAATTTCAAGAAGCATTCTTCATATATCAAACATTTTGTGTCTCAAAGAAAACTTTCTACTAAACGAGCTCTGTGCTTATGATTTAGTGAGAAATTGCTCAAGGGTCAAGTGCAATGATACCTCGAACACTTAGGGACTATCATCAACGATGGATATATTCGAGTTATCTCAACTCGAATGCATAAGACCTCAAAGAGCCACCCCTCGATCTTTAGGCCAAGGCCACCATTCTCGGGGACTCACTTCGAGCAGGTTTGAAGTGTTATTGGGAAATATGCCCCAAGAGGCATACCCAAAGGCTACGGCCAAATTAATGCGGCTCAGAGACGTCTGAATCCCATAATCATAATAGGCCCTCAAATTCATTGGAAAACTGATTAAAAAGTGCTACCATCTGAAAATAATCAAAAGCTCTTCGATAAAATTAGTCCTCGAAAAACCTTAAGAGGTATCAAACTATCTTAACACAAACGTGCTAAGGCACAAAAAATAGAGGGGTTTTAATCGATATAGAACCCTCAAAAAACCCAATGGGTGAAAAATACATGCTATGGCATAAGTAAAATTTTACTAAGGATTTTAAGCTGAAAGAGGGGAATAATAGCCATCTTTTGGACGCTATATCGGCCCGATCTAAAAATCCTAAGGGCCAATATACTTAGATTTTGATAACTTGTTCTCACTCCATTCAAACTCGAGGGTTTGACTTTACAGAGCCCAAATAAAAATAACTTGACTATGGCTCAGGGACTTACCATTATCCGCCAGAAACCCTAAAAGGTCCATACCTCGAGTTCGAACCTTGCTCAAACTCGACCATGGTGATTCAAGGAAATTACCCTAAACCAGAGTCTCGAAGTCACCGTTCAAAGCATAAGGTTGTATTCGAAATTTTACAAAGCAAAAAACATGTTTGTAAAAATTGAAAAGGCATTCAAGACAAATTTTCTTTTATATATTGATCAAGACGGATATTTACAAGAGATAGACAAATGTCTTACAAAAAAAAGGAGAAAAGTAAAAAAATCCCGACTATGACCGGGGTTGTTTTCTTACTCGGGGGAAGCCTTTCCTTTGGGCCTCTCATCAATGTCAGACCCACCTTGGTTGCCTTCATCATCATTGTCGTCATCGGAGGAGACAAGAAAAGTGGCATCAACTTCAAGCACCTTAGCCTGAGTTATCTCTTCGGAGAGGTTAAAATCTCAAGCGTGGATTTTCTCGAGGGTTTCCCTCTAGGATTGGCACTTTGCCAAGTCATTTCTTCATTTCTCTTGAGCGGAAGCCTCCCTTAAATGCGTTTGAGCAGCCTCAGCATTGTCCAAGTAGACGACTATGGATTTTTCAGCTGCAATCTTCATCTCCCTTACTTATTCCTTGGTCACAACAAAACTTAGCTTCGAGCTCCTCGGTCCTTTTATCCTGGGATGAACCTTTCTCTTTAGCACGTCGAAGCTGGACCTCAGTCAATGCCAGTTTGGCCAGTCAGTCTCTTTCTCCGCAGCAAGGCAGTCCATGTTCTCCTTTTACCGATTACAGTCGGCTTTGACTTGGTTGATCTTCATTTTGAGCAGCTCGATTATTTCCATCTTTTGCTATAACTGTGACATAAAAGGTATAGCTTCCACAGTTGGATCAAGACCGTACACTTTCAAAAGTTTATTTACCTGCTCATCTAGCTCGGCCTATTCCTTACAAGCCCGGGCTAATTCATCTTGGAGGTCTCTAATCTCCTCTTCTTTCTGTACATAGAGGCATTTGAGGTCGTCTCTCTCCTCGATGAGTTTTTTGAGATTGGCTTCATATCAGCTCAACTCAGCTTGGGACTTATTAAGCACTTACCGATCAAGAACCACAACCTCTGGAGAAAGGAAAGAAATCAGCAAGGAGGAGATAAAAAAAACGTAATAACAAGGAATGAAGTTAACATGTTTCAAGATACGATAGGCCTGTCGAAAACCGTCGTCGCATCTAGTTTAGAAACGTCATTGACCTTCTCTAGGCAACCACAAAATATGGATTCCCCATTTGGGTCATTCCCTCTTCGGGGGTCTCCAAAGATCGATCCTTCCAAAACTTCCCTTCAGAGAATTGAGGTTCGGACGGTGAATCATCAATATTAATTGCCCCAAGAAAGTCACTTGGGATGCCCTCTCCCTTCCGATGAGCCCTACTACCGGACCCTTCAACCAGGAAGTATCTTTTATCCCTGGCTACTCGGGGACTTTGCTCGGAGTAACTTTCGAGATCTCCTCAGCCCTAGGATGAATCTCCTTGACCATTACTAGCCCAACCATTTTTGGAGCTTCGATAATCCCCCTCCTTCGAAACACCAGCTTGTAACCAGCATCCTCCTCTTCTCTTCTTCATCTTGTAGCTTTTTTGTTACGCCAATAGAAATAGTAGTAGAGTCGCCCCTCGGCTTGTGATCCCTAATCTTGTTAGGTTCTAGGGTATCAGAAGGCGAGGCCCTTCTCCTATTATTATCCTTGGACGGTTTGGGAACCACCTCTTCCCCAAGCGGAGCTGGCCTCAACTCAGCAACATCCCTAAGGCTTACGTAAAAAGGTGTCATGTACGTTAGAAAGGAAATGCTTCAGAAGGGAATGTCATAAGCATACATCATAAACTTACCATGATTTTTAACGTCCCATCTGCACCTTGTCAAGTAACGCTAGCAGCGCTCCGCATAAGAAGAAGTTGCAGCCAACTTTCGAACCCACTCTTCAAGGTAGGGGACCGCGTGAGGCATCCAAGCAACCGCTGCATAATAAATAAGAGTGTTACACAAAGCAAAAAATAAAGTATGAAGATTAATGGCTAATACTTACGATCGGGGTTCCTCTTCTCGGCGAATGGTAGTTTTTTTCGAGGATAAAGTCACAGGTCCTTACCCATACGAACCGGTTCATCCAACCTCGATCCTTGTCCTCATTGATACTTGCAAAAAATGACTTTGATGATTGGTGTTGAAGCTTGATCAATCATCAATAAAGCTTTGGTTGATACAACCATATAAGTGGCTAAGTGTGAATTCCAACCCCTTAGACTTACTGAAGAAGAAGCAGAGCATAATCAATTAATCACTATCTGCCAGAAAGAGGGATACACCTGGCCGAGGGTAACCTGGTACATCTTGAAAAAATCGATGACTACAGGGTCAAGAGGACCCAATGTGAAGGGGTATGTGTAAACACTTAGAAACCCCCCTACGTGAGTGGTGATACTTTATTCAGGGGCGGGGATCTATACTACGACCTCGGGCCTCCAGTTGCAATTTTCCTTCATGGCTTCGAGTTGTTTCTCCATTATCGAGAAAATATACCTCGATACATGTTTACATTGTCTAGGGACCGACGGAGGGTTCTCGACTTGGAAGTCATTTTAGGACACAAGGGTCGAGAACAATCTCGTAAAAGAGCGGTTCCCCCAGCGTTTTGTCACAACTAGTCGGGAAGAAGAAGAAGAGGCTTTCTCCTTTTGAGGGATGGTTTTGGAGATTTTCACTATTGATTTAGATGAAAGAAAGCGGAAAGAGGTAGAGTTTGGTATTTTTGGTACTAAAAGATCGAATCAACGGGCGGTGGAAGAGAAGAGATAGAGATAGGAAGAAACTTAGAGAAATTGGTGAAGATGAAAGTAAAGTTTTGATTCAAATGGGAAACATGTATTTATAGGTTCACGACAACGGTTCGGTGGTGCTAGTGGCTGACTATCATTGCAAGCATTTAATGTTTTGGGGAATTGAAATGGCAGGACCTTTTGATCACCTCGAATGCTTATGTCACGGGGACGACATCATTATCAGGGTCTCCAAAAAATTGAGGCTCAAGTTGTTTTTTATCATTTTATTCTAATAAACGAGGGGACTATTTATATATGGCGGAAATTGGGGCTACCTAATTTTGTTCTTCGTTGGAAAAAGTGATACCACATCAGAAAACCAGGACATCGAGCTCGGGGTCGAAGTTCCTTTCCAAGATCATGGTCGATAACACTTACTGAGGTCAGAAGAAGGTATGCTCTGAGATGATGCCGGTATGAGTCAGTAACGGAAAGAGTGAGATACCCACAACGGGTCAAAGATCACGGCATGAATTCCAGAATAGTTTGGTCTTCAACGATTAAATAGGTTTCAAATATGATTTCCTACTATAATTAGAAGTGTATCTTATTTAGGACTCCCCTATTATATAAAGGGGGATCCCATCCATTTGTAAGACGTTGATCATTGCTCATTGATAAAAATTATACGCTTGCTATTCTCTTGCTATTTTACTCATTGTTCATCAGAGCTGTTTTATCATTTGTTCTTCCTATTATCATAACTCGAGATTGTCACAGCTCGAGGTCAAGATTTATCTTACACACTGGTTTGATCTATTTTATTCTTTAAATTATCTATTTAATTCGTTGTTTATCAATTGTCATTGAATTAAATCACATATCCTAGAGACATACTCGATTTTTATAGAGAAAATAATAATCTAGCCTCCCCGAGGATCAAAGTACTTCGAGTTGGCCACAAAGAAGGCCAATACATGTCGATGTCAGCTCGCACGTTGCCCTAAATGCAAATCTAGGCATCGATCTAGGGAATAGTGTCCGCAGAGGTGCCCGAGTGGTCTATCAAAGCATACAAGGTGGTTGAAAAGGTGATATTATCCTTTGAATGATATTCAAAATTTTTCAATCCCAATAAGATGCGATAGCGCAACTTCAACATCAGAATCGAGCACCAAGCAGAATTGTGCTCAAAACATCATAAGAAGTTGTTCATAGAGCCAAACATATACCAAAAATATTGAATGGCAATAAATCAGGGGTGGTCTTGTTATTATGAAGATGCTCGAGGAGCTCACTAGCAGATCAAATCAGGAGAAAGGAGGATCAATGCTAACAAGAAAAAGGTAGAAACATACAACTCACAAGCTTATCAAATACCGAGGGCACCCCCGATTCTAAAGGGCTTGGATTCAAAGAAGTTCGTGTAGAAGCTTTTCCCTCAAAGTGCGGCTCTGAATCCCATTCCCAAGAAATTCCATATGCCATACATCCCTAAATAGAATGGGACCATCGACCATAATGAGCACATCACTTCGTACACATGTGCAATAAAAGGAAACGACTTAAAAGATGATGAGATTGAATCCATCCTACTAAAGAAATCTGGGGAAACTTTATCGAATGGTGCCATGATATGGTATTATAACTTACCACCCAACTCTATTGAATCGTTCGCTAAGCTTGCAGATTCTTTTGTGAAAACCTACGCTGGATCCATTAAAGTCACAACAAGGAAATCAGACCTCTTCAAAGTAAGACAAAAGGACAATAAGATTCTAAGGGAATTTTTATCTCGATTTTACATGGATCGCATGGACCTATCTCCAATTACTAATGATTGGGTTGTCCAAGCCCTTGCTTAGGGTGTGAACGAACGACATTCAATAGCATCACGTCAACTAAAGTGGAATTTGATTGAATATCCATTGGTGACCTGGTCTGTTGTTCATAATCGATACCAGTCGATGATCAAAGTTAAGGATGATCAGTTGGGAGCCCTATCGGATTATGTTTTCCCAAACGGATCCGAAGGAAGGATTCAAAGAGACGACGACAAAGAGCCCCGATAGAACAGAAATCAATTCCAACCTTATAGCGCATGTCATAGAAACAACATACCAGGACGTAATCTTGTTTTAAATAATCAAAGGAGTGATTAAGGTTAAAATACCCAAAGGCTCATGAGTAAAAGTGGCTTTGATAAATATGTTGATTCTAAAGAAGCGCCACAATTATCGAATACAACTTCAGCATTGATGCTTCAGGTATTGTGTCGGCCATTGGACGAACCAAGGTTACTCGATGGCCTTGAACCCTACAAATCGTCCCAGCTCAAAGGAATCCAAATCAAATGTGCAAATACCATGGAATCCATGGTCACAAATCGAAGACTACAGATAGTTGAGAGAAAATGTAGCTTGTTTATTCAATGAGGGTCACCATCGAGAGTTCTTGAGTGACCGACAAAAAAATCACTTCAAAGACTGGGATGAAAATAGAAAAACAAACAGGAAGAACCGTAGCATGCGATTCATATGATCGTTGGTGCGGTTGATAATCCTCAAGGCCCAATATTCAAACACACTAAGGTGATAATCACAAAGGAGAAACTGTGGGTCATCACTTGTTTTAAAAGTAAATTCTTTATTATGAGGCCTTAAAAATCTCTTTCTGTCTTACGTCAATTTACGTGCGCAGTCCGAGCGCGTAGCCGAAAATCCTATATGTGAAAATCTATGAAAGTTGGTAAATTTTGACTTTAAAATGTAACTTCGGTCAATATTTTGGGTAAACGGACCCAGACCCGTGATTCGACGGTCCCGGAGGGTCCGTAGGAAAATATAGGACTTTGGCGTATGCCGTGAATCAAATTTTGAGGTCACAAGCCCGCGAAATGAATTTTTAAAAAAAATGCTATCTAAATTATTTATGAGTTTGGGAAATGAAATGTGATTAAAACTTGATGGCATCGGGCCCGTATTTTGGTTTCGGTGCCTAACACAGGTCTTATATGTGATTTAAGATAAATCTGTAAAATTTGGTAAGAAACGAACTTGAAACGACGTAAATTGGCTCGTTTTTGAGAAAAATAGAAAATTTAAAGTTCTTGAGAAATTTCATGATTTTGATGTTAAATTCATAGTTGTTGAGGTTATTTTAGTGATTTGAATACACGAGCGAGTCCGTATGATATTTTTAGGTTACATGTTTGGTTTGGAGCACCGAGGGCTCAGGTGAGTTTTGGATAGGCCACGGGGTAAATTTTTGGACTTAAGGAATTGCAGGCTTCAATTGTTTCAATGCAAGCTTCACATTTGTGAAGCCTGGCTCGCAAATGTAAAGTCGCAAATGCGAGGGCTATGTCGCAATTGTGAAGGTAGCCCAAGCCAACCTATCTCGCAATTGCAAGGATTTTAATCGCAAATGTGATCCCCCAGCTTGTGGCCAATCGTCGCAAATGCGACATGTTCATCGCAATTCCTAGCTCGCAAATGTGAGCCATTTTTTGCAAATGTGAAATTAGCAGAATTCTGGGTTCGCAATTGCGAAGCCTGGTCGCAATTCCATTATATGCAACTTGAAATTCTATAACTTAGCCGAAAATCTCCTATTTTTCACACTCTTTCAAAACCAAAACAGTCTTGGGCGATTTTTCAAAGACAACTTTTCTTCCAAATTGATGGTAAGTCAATTTTAACTCGTTTTCTTCAATCATTAACATATTTTCACATGATTTCAACTCAAAATCAATGATTTTCATGGGAAAAATTGGGTGTTTTGGGTAAAACCTAGGTTTTTCAAAAATTGGAGATTTGGACCTCGATTTGAGGTCCGATTTCAAAAAAAAATTATATATTTTGGTTCTTGGGGGAATGGGTAATCGGGTTTTGGTTCAAACCTCGAGTTTTGACCATGTGGGCCTGGAGGCAATTTTTGACTTTTTGTGTAAAACTTTTGAAAACTCATTCTCATGTATTAGAATTGATTCATTTAGCATTTATTGATATAATTAAGTAACTTATGGCTAGATACGAGTGAATTGATGGTGGAATCAAGGGGTAAATCTATAGTTGAGACGTGAATTTTGTTCGTGGAATCGAGGTAAGTTTTTGGTCTAACCTTAGCTTGAGGGATTAGGAGTCGAGTCCTATTTGCTATGTGGTAATTGTTGAGTACAACATATAGGCATGGTGACGAGTATCTATACGTTAGTGTCTAGTATGCCCGTGAGACTTATAATGTGATTATCATGACTTTGTTGTATTTTTCAGAAGTAATGTATCATTTATTTTTCAGACTTTGTATGTAGTAAATCTTAGATCGTCTATGAAAGTGTGACACCAGTTCTGGGTAGTTAAGGCTCAAACAGTTGTTTTGGATATATGTTAAGATATTCTATTGCTTTTCTTCCGCTTATTTTAAATTTTCGTTGTTTACACTTATTGCTTTTTAATTGTTAAAGTATATAAAATGGGTAAAAAGGTAATTTTTTCAATAGTCGGCTTGCCTAGCTCAAATTAGTAGGTGCTATCACGACTCTCGATGGTGGAAAATCTGGGTCATGACAAGTTGGTATCAGAACTCTAGGTTACATGGGTCTCATAGTTCACAGACAAGTTTAGTAGAGTCCGAGGGATCGGTACGGAGACGTCTGTATTTATCCCCCATAGGCTACAGAGTTAGGAAAATTTGACATCTATTCTTTCCTGTCGTGCGATTTTGTTTCTCAATGCTGATTGAATTTCTATTCTATTCTCTCACAGATGCTGAGAACACATGCTTCCTCATCTGCTAACTAGCATCCCGAGCCCCCAGCAGCAGTTCCCATGAGGGGTAGAAGGCGAGGTCGAGGCTGTGCTAGAGGCTGAGGTAGGGGCAGAGCTCAACCTAGCGCAGTAGCATTAGTAGCGGAGCCTCAGGTTGACTTTGATGATGAGGTTCCGACCCCAGCTCAGGTCCTAGAGGGGTTTATTTCTACTACAGTACTCCAAGATGCTCTGATCAGTCTACTGGGCCTTATGGAGAGTGTCACCCGGGCAGGCTTGCTTTCTGTAGCACCAGCCATCTCTCAGGCTGGAGGAGGATCCCAGACTCCTGCTACTCGCACTCCGGAGTAGTTAGTTCCCCAGTTTCAGACTCCAGCAGTTCACCTAGTTAGGGCAGTTCAGCTGGGTATGGTAGCTCAGACCGGTGATGGAGCAGCTATGCCTGTCGATGCTTTGTGGAGATGGGACATGTTCAACAAGTTCTTCACTACTACTTTTAGCGATGCATCTTCTAAGGATCCCCGTGATTTTCTAGACAGATGTTATGAGGTTCTAAGGAACATGGGGATAGTGGAGACCAATGGGGTTGATTTTGCAACTTTTCACTTATCTGGATCCGCCAAGACTTGGTGGAGAGATTATTTCTTGGCTAGACCAGCTGGATCACCAGCTTTGACTTGGGAGCAGTTTACACAACTATTTTTGGAGAAGTTTCTCCCTATTACTTAGAGAGAGGCCTATCGGAGGCAGTTTGAGCTTCTCCATTAGGGTTTTATGACCATTACTCAGTATGAGACCAAATTTATCGACTTGGCCTATCATGGTCTTATCATACTTCCCACCGAGAGAAAAAGGGTGAGGAGGTTCATTAAGGGACTTGTATAGCCTATTCGACTTCAAATGGCCACGGAGACTGGGAGTGAGATTTCTTTCTGGGCCCAACCCCGTTGTTATGCTCTTCCAGCTAGGGCCGAGGCTGAGTTCCGATACAGTTATTAAAGATACTGTTATGGTTTATACCAAAGATGCTTCAGTTTTATTTGATCCAGGATCTACATACTCCTATGTGTCATCTTATTTTGCATCGTATCTGGTCATGCCTAGTAATTCTTTGAGTGCTCCTGCTTATGTGTCTACATTGGTAGGTGATTCTGTTGTGGTAGATCGAGTCCATCATTCTTGTATAGTTGTGATTGGAGGTCTTGAGACTCGCGTAGATTTACTTCTTCTGGACATGGTTGATTTTGATGTCATATTGGGGATTATCACCTTACCATGCCAGCTTGGACTGTTATGCCAAGACTATGACCTTAGCCTTGCTGGATTTACCTCGTTTAGAGTGGAGAGGGACTCCTGGTCATTCTACCCGTGGTATTATCTCTTATATGAAGGCTCGGTATATGGTCGAGAAGGGGTGTTTGGCCTATGTTCGTGATTCTAGTGCTGAGGTTCCTTCTATTGAGTCTGTGCCCATTATTTGTGAGTTTCCTATGGTATTCCTGTTAGACTTGTCGGGTATGCCACCTGACAGGGATATTGCCTTTTGTATTAATTTCGCTCTAGGCACCCAGCCCATTTCTATCCCGCCGTATCGTATGGCCCCGCCTGAGTTGAAAGAGTTGAAGGAGCAGTTGCAAGACTTGCTTGCGAAAGTTTTCATTAGACCGAGTATTTCACCTTGGGGTGCGCCGGTGTTGTTTGTTATGAAGACGTACAGATCGATGAGAATGTGTATTGATTACCGGTAGTTGAACAAGGTTACAATCAAGAATAAGTATCCATTGTCGAGGATTGATGATTTGTTTGGTTAGCTTGAGGGTGCCAAGGTATTTTTGAAGATTGACTTGAGATCTAGCTACCATCAGTTGAGGATTAGGGCATCTGATGTCCCTAAGACAACTTTCCGCACTCGGTACGGGCATTATAAGTTCTTGGTGATATCATTCGGGTTGACAAATACCTCAGCAGCCTTTGTGGATTTGATGAACTAAATGTTCAGGACTTACTTGGATTCGTTCGTGATAGTCTTCATTGATGATATTTTGATCTACTCTCGTAGCCAGGATGAGCACGAGCAATATCTTAGAGTGGTTCTTCAGACTTTGAGGGATAGTCATATGTATGCTAAGTTTTCGAAATGTGATTTCTGATTGAGTTCAATTGCATTCCTGGGTCATGTTGTGTTGGTAGAGGATATTCAGGTTTATCCAAAGAAGATTGAGGCAGTCAAGAACTGGCCTAGACCAACATCAGCTATAGAGATCCAGAGCTTCTTGGGATTGGCAAGCTACTTTCGTCGGTTCGTAGAGGAGTTTTCATTTATCGCAACCCCGATGACCAGGTTTACCCATAAGGGTGCCCAATTCAGATGGTTGGACGAGTGTGAGGCGAGCTTTTAGAAGCTCAAGATAGCTCTGACTACGGCACCGGTGTTGGTTTTGCCCATAGTTTCAGGGCCTTATACAGTTTATTGTGATGCATCTCGTATTGGAATTGGTGTGGTATTGATGCAGGATGGCAAGGTCATTGCCTATGATTTGTGGCAATTGAAGATTCATGAGAAGAACTATCCGGTTCATGATTTGGAGTTAGAATCCATTGTTCATGCGTTGAAGATTTGGAGGCATTATCTGTATGGCATGGCATGCGAGGTGTTCACGGATCATAAGAGTCTGCAGTATTTGTTCAAGCAAAAGGAGTTGAATTTGAGGTAGAGAAGGTGGTTCGAGTTGTTGAAAGACTATGATATCACCATCTTATATCATCTAGGAAAGGACAATGTGGTGGCCGATGCTTTACAGGAAGTCAGCCAGTATGGGCAGTCTTGTTTATATTCCGGCTTGTAAGAGACCGCTTGCTTTGGATGTTCAAGCTTTGGCCAATCAATTCGTGAGGTTGGATATTTCTGAGCCCAAATGTATGTTAGCTTGCACCGTCGCTCGTTCTTCATTATTGGAGCGTATCCGAGATCGACAGTATGATGATCCGTATTTGTGTGTCCTCAAAGACACAGTGCAACACGGAGGTGCCAAACAGGTCACCTTAGGAGATGATGGAGTTTTGAGGTTGCAGGGTCGCGTTTGTGTGCCTAATGTGGATGGGCTTCGAGAGTTGATTTTAGAGGAGGCTTATAGTTCCCTGTACTCTATTCATTCGGGCGCCGCTAAGATGTATCAGGATTTCCGGCAACATTGTTGGTGGAGAAGAATAAAGAAGGATATTGTTGCATATGTGGCTCAGTGTTTGAATTGTCAGCAGGTTAAGTACGATCATCAGAGGCCCGGTGGTTCATTTTGTAAGATTGAGATTCCTGAGTGGAACTTGGAGCTTATCACCATGGACTTTGTTATCAGACTCAAAGGAAGTTCGATACAGTGTGGGTTATTGTTGATAGGCTAACCAAGTCATCACATTTCATTCATGTAGCAGTCTTCTATTTTTCCGAGAGGTTAGCTGAGATCTATATCCAAGAAATCATTCGCCTTTATGGTTTACCCGTGTCTATCATTTCAGACCGAGGAATTTACCTCATATTTCTGGAGAGCAATTTAGTGAGAGTTGGGCATACGAGTTGAGTTGAGCATAGTGTTTCATCCTCAGACGGATGGGCAGTCCGAGCGAACCATTCAAAATTTGGAGGATATGCTCCGAACTTATATTATTGACTATGGAGGCTTGTGGGATTAGTTTTTGCACTTAGCAGAGTTTGCCTACAAAAATAACTATTAGTCGGGTATCCAGATGACTAATTGTGAGGCTTTGTATGGTAGTCCGTGTCGGTCTCCGATTGGATGGTTTGAGCAGGGAGAGGCTTGGTTGTTGGGTACGGGATCTAGTACACGATGCCTTGGACAATGTCAGGATCATTCTGGATAGGCTTCGTACAGCTCAGTCCAGGCAAAAGAGTTATGCCAACTGCAAGGTTCATGATTTGGCATTCATGGTCGGTGAGCGGGTATTGCTTCGAGTGTCGCCTATGAAGGGCTTGATGAGATTTAGGAAGAAGGGCAAACTTAGCCCTAGGTTTATTGGCCCGTTTAAGATTCTTGATCAAGTGGGAGAGGTGGCTTATAGATTTTTGTTGCCGCTGAGCTTATCACCCATGCATCCAGTATTTCATGTGTCCATGCTTCAGAAGTATCACGACGATCCATCCTACATGTTAGATTTTAGCACTATCTAGTTGGACAAGGACTTGTCCTATGAGGAGGAGCCGGTAGCTATTCTAGACCGGCAGGTTCGTTAGTTAAAATCGAAGAGTTTTCCTTTTGTAAGTGTTCAGTGGCGAGGTCAGCCTGCTGAGGCATGGACTTGGGAGTCCGAGTCCGATATGAGAGTCGTTATCCCCATATTTTTCCCAAATTTAAGTACTTCCTTCTTCTGTCCGTTCGAGGACGAACAAAAAACCTCTTTCTGTCTTACCTCGATTTGCATGCGTAATTCGGGCGCATAACCGGATAGACTATATGTGAAATTTGTGAAAATCGGTAAATTTTGACTTTAAAATGAATTAATTTGATTTTGGTCGACATTTTGGGTAAATGGACTCGGACCCATAATTTGACGGTCCCGGAGGGTCTATAGGAAAATATTGGACTTGGCATATGCCTGGAATCGAATTCCGAGGTCCCAAGCTCGAGAAATGAATTTTTAAATAAAAATTATCTTCTGAAATGAAATGTGATTAAAACTTGATGGTATCGGGCATGTATTTTTGTTCTGGTACCCAGTACAGGTCTTATATGTGATTTAAGATAAGTCTATGAATTTGGTAAGAAATGAATTTGAAACGACGTGAACTGGATCGTATTTGAGAAAAATTAGAAAATTTGAAGTTCTTGTGAAATTTCATGATTTTGATGTAAAATTCATAGTTGTTGAGGTTATTTTACTGATTTAAATGTACGAGTGAGTTCGTATAATGTTTTAGGTTGGTGTGCCTATTTGGTTTGGAGCCCCGAGGCTCGAGCGAGTTTTGGATAGGCCACGAGGTAAATTTTTGGACTTAAGTAATCGCAGGGTTCAACTGTTTCAGTACAGGCATGCATGCTTCGCATCTTGCACCTGCGAAGTCGCAAATGCGAGGGCTATGTCGCAGTTGCGAAGGTAAACCAAGCCAGCCTATCTCGCAATTACGAGGATGTTAGTCGCAAATGCGATCCTCCAACTTGTGGCAAGTTGTCGCAAATGCGACATGTTCATCGCAATTCCCAGCTTGCAAATGTGAGCCCTTTTTCGCAAAAGCAAACTTAGGAGAATTCTGGGTTCGCAATTGCAAACCCTGGTCGCAATTCCCATATCTGCAACCTGCAATTTTATAACTTATTCAAAAATCTCCCATTTTTCACACTCTTTCAAAACCAAAACACTCTTGGGCGATTTTTCAAAGACTACTCTTCTTCCAAATCGATTGTAAGTCAATTTTAACTCATTTTCTTCAATCATTAACATCTTTTCACATGATTTAAACTCAAAATCAATGGTTTTCATAGGGAAAATTGGGTGTTTTGGGTAGAACCTTGGTTTTTCAAAAATTGGGGATTTGGATCTCGATTTGAGGTCTGATTTTAAAATAAATTATATATTTGGGTTTGTGGGAGAATGGGTAATCGGGTTTCGGTTCGAACCTCAGGTTTTGACCATGTGGGACCGGGGGCAATCTTTTACTTTTTGGGTACAACTTTGGAAAACTCATTCGCATGCATTAGAATTGATTCATTTTGCATTTATTGATGTAATTAAGTAACTTGTGGCTAGACACAAGCGAATTGGTGGTGGAATCAAGGGTAAAGAGATAGTTGAGACGTGAATGTGTTCTTGGCATCGAGGTAAGTGTTTGGTCTAACTTAGCTTGAGGGATTAGGAGTCACGTTCTATTTGCTATGTGGTAATTGTTGAGTACGACGTATAGGCATGGTGACGAGTATCTATGAATTGGTGTCTAGCATGCCCATGAGTCTTATAATGTGATTATCATGACGTTTTTGTATTATTCATGCTTTGGTGATGATTTCTGTTTGTTGGGCAAAGTTTGTGGAAGTAATTGTGATGTTGAATATTGAGGAGCATTGCCTCAAGTTGTATATCAAATTGTGAAAATATAAGAGGTAATTGAACCCTTTAGAGCATTGGCTGAAGTTGTAAAGTGAGTTGTGAAGTAAAAAAGAAAAAAGAGAAAAGAACCACTACATAGACTCCCTTCCCGGGATATGGTTGTTGTTGTTTTGATGTTGTCCCTTGCCGAGACTTGATTGTTGAACTATTGTTCCCTTGCTGGGATTCTAATTGTAATTTCATTTATTTTCTTGTCGTATTATTTGTGATTGTTGTTTGGGTGAGGAAGAGAGTTAAAGCACGAAGGGTGATGCCATGTATTTTTTTGATAAGAGAGTGTTAAAGCACGAAGGGTGATACCGTATATTGTTTTGGTAAGAGAGTGTAAAGCATGAAGGGTGATGCCGTGTATGAATTGTGAGAAAAGAGTGTAAAGCACAAAGAGTGATGTCGTGCCGCACGATGTACCATTTCGTGCCTATTATATTGATTATATGGTGAGGACGAGAGTAAAAGAACGAATGGTGATGTCGTGCATATTTTCATTTCTTGATTTCTTGGTCAGGACGAGAGTAAAAGCACGAAGGTGATGCCGTGCACTTATTGATGTTTTCCCTACAGCATGTTACCCCTCCCATACTCGGCTGTATTTTATTGTTCTTCTTTTTCCGATGTATATAACTGAATTGCACAGGATTATTTGGTAGTCTGGTCCTAGCATCGTCACTACTTCACCGAGGTTAGGCTAGGGACTAACCAGCACATGGGGTCAGTTGTACTGATACTACACTCTGCACTATGTGTAGATCCTGGAGCAGAGTTTGGACCATAGATTGGGTGGCTACCTTCAGTCCATGTGGAGATCCAAGGTAGACCTACAGGCGTCTGCAGGCCCTGACGTCTCCCTCTATCCCTTCATTCCTATTTCATTTCCTTAATTCAGAAATAGTGTGTCGTTTATTTTTCAGACTTTGTATGTAGTAAATCTTAGGTCATCTGTGAAACTGTGACACCAGTTCTGGGTAGTTGAGATTCAAATAGTTGTTTTGGATACATGTTCAGATATTCTATTGCTTTTCTTCTGCTTATTTTAAATTTTCGCTGTTTACACGTATTGCTTTTTAGTTGTTACATAGTATAAAATGGGTAAAAAGGTAATTGGTTCAATAGTTGGCTTGCCTAGCTCACATTAATAGGCGCTATCACAACTCCCGAGGGTGGGAAATCCGGATCGTGATAGAAACATACTCGGGATTAATTACCAGAGGATACCTTATCTTTTAACGATGAGGACGCAGAAGGAATCGGATAACCTCACAACGACGCATTGGTAATATCTATCCTTATAAATAAAATTCAAGTTAAACGTGTGTTGGTTGATCCACGTAGCTTAGAAAAAATTATTCGGTCAAGGGTCTTAGATAAGGCTGTATGGTGGGCTGGTCCTGGACCGGGACCGGACCGGGCCCGCAGGCTAAACGGGCCAAACGGTCCTGGCGGGCTGGTCCTAACGGTCCTGGGCCTAATGGTGCACAAGGCCCGCGACGGNAGGCCTAGTGTTACACATAACCCATCTCAGCATCCAGAGTCAGATAGTCACTATCCAGAGCCAGACAATCACTCTGAAAATCCACCCTGTTACTTCCCTGATAATGGTAGATCACAACTATCAGATCCTATCCCATCTCCAGTAGTTCACCATCCTGCTAGCACTCCTGATAATGCTCCTGTTGTCCTAAGAAAGTCACAAAGACCACATAAAACACCTGCATACTTGCAGGATTACCTACATTCTCTTCCCATGCTAAAATCACCACCTCCTACTGTCTCATCATCTTCTGTTACATCCAATAACATTGCAGCACCATTCTCCCTTAGTGCATCATTCTTTAATTGCAACCATATCACCCATGATGCCCTGAATCTTGATAGTCAAAGTCTTGTGAAAGACATCTGTACTAACAATGAACCTTCATCTTATGAAGAGGCAGCTGTGAGTCCTACTTGGCAAACAGCCATGAAACAAGAATTTGAGGCATTACATATGTCACGACCCATTTTCTGAACAAGCCGGGACCGGCACTCGATCACTAAACATGACCGAGCGAACCATCTCTGCTTATCACATCTATTATAACTCCAAACTTTATATGCAACAAGGAAATACTCTAACCAAATACTTTTGATTATTTTAAACATTTAAATAAATCAACTTCAAAACTTTATTCGTAGTAACCAACTGAATTATTGCTAAGTTATTATAAAATAACATATAAATCTCAACCCAATGACTATGTCTATGAAGCCTCTACTGATAAACTGACGCGCTGCTCAGGACATGAGATTTCCTGGCCAGTTCTCTAAATAAACAAAGAAATAGCTAAATAAAAATGACTCTAAGAGTACTCCACGAACAAAAGCGGAGCTCACCAATATCACTGGAAGGGAAGGAAGTCCTAAATCATAGCCTGCTCGCCTGCAAATCCGGTTCCTACGTTGTACCGCAGACCAACATAGGTTCCCAAAAGAGAACGTCAGTACCATCTATTGTACTCAGTGAGTCTCAACAACAGGGGGAGAAACTTTAATAATATATACATTATGAGCAAAGGTTCTAAATAAATGTAAAACATAAAGCTTATAAGAATAATTCTAAAATAATTGCATAATAGCAATTTATGAATATTCTAAAAGAAATTCTTTTCTTTTTCTTTCTTTAAAAAAATTACTTCACTTTATACTTTGGGAGTTCCAACTATCCTGACTTAATTCTATCTCAGTCACCGTGTGATCGGCACGGGTTCGATCCCAACCTGATCGAATAGGCCCAATCCACGAGGTGCCACTCGCTTCATGGTTCTCAACGCTCATGTATCATACCTTAGCTAAGGCTGTATGGTGGGCTGGTCCTGGACCGAGACCGGACCGGGACCGTGGTCTAAACGGGCCAAACGATCTTGGCGGGCCGGTCCTAACGGTCCTGGGCCTAATGGTGCACAAGGCCCGCGACGGGCCGGTTACAATGGTCAGGCCCACGAAGCCCGGGACCGGCTGGCGGGCCTGGGCCGGTCCTAACGGGCCTAACGGCAAATGTTTTTTAAAAAAAAAACCAACGGTTAGATTTTTAAAATCTAGGGGTATATTTTATCCGTTGGCCACTTTAAAAATAGCTATTTGGCCCCCAAACTTTATATAATTACACTTTTTCCAATTTTCAACTATAAATACCCCCTCATTCTTTCATTTTTACTCACCAATTCATCAATCTCTCTCAATCTCTCACAATCTA
>MU686817.1:43573-63879 GCA_026770625.1 Nicotiana glauca
GTAAACAACCCACAATCACAATATACAATATAAAATAAATAGGAATGCCTCCACAGGCCGTCACAACTCTATCCAATCAATCCCCGACATATCCCACCTTATTTCGCCATGTGTGCAATAAATGATATAACAAGCACCGCCTTAATTCGCCACACATGCATAACAATGTCCCACCTTATTCCACCACATGCGCAACCCACATATAAGCATAAAACATATCCCGCTTTATTACGCCGCATGTGCAAAACATCAATATCAGCAATAGCACGGCAAAGACCTCGTGCATCACAATATCAACAACCGCACGGCAGAAACCTCGTGCATCACAATATCAACAACCGCACGGCAGAAACCTCGTGCATCACAATATCAAGTACAACACAATAAATGACAATAGATATATACAGGAACAAGCAAGAGAAATCAGCACAAGAAATTCCGTTCACCAGAAGACGGTACAACTAACTACCAAGGAATAATCGTAACAGGGAAATGCTAAGCGCAATAAGAACAACTCAACAAGGGAGAAAATACTACGCAGCAACGATTCCATGATACGTAATTCAGCAACGAAGGAGTTAACGTAATTCACATAAGTATCAAATAAGGAAAATATCAACTAAACATAGGATATCTAACTTCTTTTTAATTAGGCCCAATTAATTACATGAGAGATAGGAATAATAATTTCTAATTTTTAAGACCAGCAATTAGGAAGGATAACATGGCTAGATAAGGGTAAATGTCTTCAGTTAAACAAGTAAAGGCCAAGTAGGCAAAAAGAATAAACCAAAAGGGCAAATAAATTCCAAGTAAGTCATGTAGAAGTGAAACTAATAACAGGTAACTCAATTGTATCAAGAACAACTCCATATTCGATGATTTCTAGGATCTAAGAACCTAAAAGGGACAAATCTTCCACAAATAAATCCGAGCATGCACTCGTCACCTCGCATACAAGGAATACAACCAACAAAGAAGACTCAAATCCTAAGGGGAAGTCCCCCACACAAGGTTAGGCAAGATACTTACCTCAAATCGGCTAAAATCAACTAGCAACCACGTTCTTGCCACGAGTTCTTGACTCCAAATGGCCCAAAATCTATTCAATTAAATCACACATTGTAAATAACATCTGAAGCAACTAATTCTACTATTTAATTCAAAGCTAAAGCGCGAAATTAGGCAAAATGACCAAAACAGCCCTCAGGCCAACGTCTCAAAATCGGATAATTTTTACATTTTCAGAACTCTCGTACTCTCACGAGTCTAACCATATAAAAATCTCTCAAATCGGAGGTCAATTACCCCCTCAAAACTAAATAACATGGCTTATGAAGTTCTACCCATTTTTCATTAAAAATCTGAAATTGACGGATGAAATTAAGAGGAGAATCATGGGAATTAGTCTAAGTTGAGTGAGAAATACTTACCCAAGTTGCCCAGGTGAAAAATCCCTTCAAAATTCGCCAAGGACCGAGCTCCCAAGTCAAAAATGTGAAAAATGGCATAAACTCTCGTTTGAAGAACATATAATCTACCCAGGCATTTAATGCATCGCGAACGCGAGAGTACTAACGCGTTCGCGAAGAAGAAAATAAGAGCTGCCAAAAAAATGCCATTCGCGATCGCGAGGGGCAGTCCGCGAACGCGAAGGCCTGGGCCACGAAGCTATGCGAACGTGAAGAAGGAAATTATGTGGGTCCGGAATTTGTTCTACGCGAACGCGGTGAGGCGTTCGCGAACTCGAAGAGGGGACTGGCAACACTACGCAAACGCGTGACATACCACGCGAACGCGATGAAAAAACTGGTCCTCCTCCAGAATTACTCTACGTGATCGCATGGAGGAGGACGCGAACGCGGACGAGAAGGAGGCCAAAGCTACGCAAATGTGATAGAGGCGTCGCGAACGCGAAGAAGGCATACCAGAAGCAGCAACAGCAGTTCAAAAATAGGAGGAAATGACCCATAGGCCATCCGAAATACACCCGAGGCTCCCGGGACCTCAACCAAACCTACGGACATATCCCATAACATCATTCAAACTTGTATCAATCCTTAAACCACCTAAAACAATGCCGGAACTCAAATTAAACAAGGATTTGAGCCTAAGAACTTTAATTTTTCATCAAAACACGCTTTCGATCAAGAACCTAACCAAAACACGTCTGAATGACCTGAAATTTTGCACACACATCCCAAATGACATGACGGAGCTACTGTAACTTCCGGAGTTCTAATCTGACCCTCGGATCAAAAACTCACTATCGGACTGGAAACTTCAAAAATTTCAAACTTCGGTATTTCAAGCCTAAATGAGATACAGACTTCCAAAATACATTCCGAACACGCTCCCAACCCTGAAATCACCTACCGGAGCTAACGGAACCATCAGGTTTCCATTTTGAGGTCGTCTTCACACTGTTCTGAATACAGACCATTTTTCAACTCTTAAGCTCCCATTTAGGGACTAAGTGTCCCAAAACACTCTGAATCCTAATACGGAATGTCCCGGCAAACCACAATAGTAGAAATGAACTTAGGGAAAGCAGTTAATGGGGGATTGGGGCGTAAATTCCAAAAATGACCGGCCGGGTCGTTACAGAATCCAGTCCCAAATCAGAATCCACCATGGATTCCCTTAACTTATTTACTCTTCTCACTACTGGATACTTTTTTATGGTGTTATATAATTGCTTTCCTGAACATGGCAAGCAGATCTCTTTAATTTCGAACCAAAAATTGGTTCTGTTCTTTGACTTTTTTTCATCTTTATTCGTTCTCGTTCTTTTATGGTATGAATATTTATGAATATTTGTGTATCTTTGAGATTTTTACTTACCTTAAAACTAGGGTTTTCAGATTTCTTTGAATCGCACCAAAATCAGTTCGATTTTCTGATTTTAAGTGCTACTATGTCTATGTGCATCCTATATTCTACCATGTGACCGATTTTTGTCATATTTTTGTCAATATTTGCTTTCCCTGAAATTAGGGTTTACCTATTTCCCCTAAATCCGATTTTAGTGATTCTTCATGCTATGGTTTACATATTTATTTTCCATGTTTACAGAGTTTCCTTATTTACTAGTTAATTTCTGCCAGTATATAAACCATTTCCCCTTTCCCTTTATAACAGACTTGAAAATCATTATAACCTCACTAGATCTAAACTTTACTCTGTTATTTCTTATTATGGATTGTGTTCTTGGCCGGCTGAAAGCCAAGGTGATTAAGTTTCTGACTTTTGCTCCTTATTGATGATTCAGAATACTATGGGTTTTGTGATTTTTCTTGCATTTCTCACTTAACTGGTGAGTTACTCAAACTTCTACACTTGCATCCTTACATATCCCTGATTTGTATATATTATTATTAATGAATCCATGATCCAATGTGCATATGAGTAATATTTAAGCACTATCTTTGTTAAGTTATGTATGTCCTGGTCTCTTGTAACCTTTGTTTGCTTCTAATATTGCATGTTCTGAAGTTATTTGAACCCCTTCATGTCCTATTCAGTTAGTGGTTTGTCTCATGAATGCCTATGAAAATGTTTATTTACCTACCCTCCCCCTCTCTCTGAATCCCTGCAGTATTCTGTGTTGAGCCCTTTCTATGTTAGTCATTATGCCCCTCAACATGCTCATTTGATCCCATATCCCTTTTAGTATTTTCTTGTAATCTCAACATGCTTTGAATTGTCACTTTAAAGTGCTAGGCTAAATATATGGTACAAACTGAATCATATCCTGTTAATTAGACCTCTATAATAATGCTTGAATTTTTATCTACTATTTGTGTGACTTTCATGTTATCCAGGATCTTCGTAACATGTTTTAGCATATGTTTTTGTGATCCTGCCCCAATTTCTAACATAATACCTTCCCCTTTATGTGATTATGTGATTTAGCACAATGTTGCCTGCATACTTGGCATAATTCCCCATCATGTTTCAACCTGTCTAGTGATAATAACCCGAATCAATTCTGCAAACATGTTCTTGTCAACATGTGACTATTTCTGTGCTTAGTGTGGAATCTATTTCCCTATGTATTCATTAAGCTGGCTTTTAAATTTTTTGATTTGGTCAATTGTTTGCATAATATGTTCAACTTGGCCGTGTTTTTCTTAAACCCCTCAATTCATGTCCCTTAACTTTAACCTTTTTCTCTTTCACCTCTTGCTTAAGTCCTCTTATTAGCCAGCTAAAAGCCAAGGCTATTCTGGTTCTGTCCTTTGACCTCTCTCTAGTATGAGCACTTCTCGAGGTCCATGTGAGGCCCCTGTGAACTCTGACACACCAAAATTTGGTCTCCAGTCCCTCCTCTAAATGATCTTTACGAACTTCCCTAGTGTAAGCATTGCCCTAGGTTCTTGAAGTCCTTGGGAACTTTGACGCACTAGGGACTTGGGTTTTGTATGCTCAGCTTTTGATATATGGGTGAATCACTCAATAACTGGTTATCTTGTATCTATGAATATGAATTTTGGAGCTGTTTTAGGTTGAAATTCTGGCTGGTTCATGTGTATTTCGGCCTATTTTAGGCTTCCTATAGTTATACATGTTCTGTAATTTACCACATTCAATTCTCGGTCTGTAATAATTATGGTAATAACATTTTGGGGTGTTGGTGAAATTGGGAAAGGGATTTTTGTATACTTGCGACAAATTGGGTAAAAATCATACCGATTGGTTCAATAATGTGCTATTGCATGCTCAATTATAGTGTGTTAGAAATCCTGCATATAGGTTCAACAATATGTTATTTCATGCTCAGTGTTAGAAATCCTTCTTATAGGTTCAACAATGTATATTGCATGCTGAGTTGGCGTATGTCAGGAATCATGCCCATAGGTGCCTTATTATGTTCAGCCATTATATATTAGCAACCCCAGCCTATAGGTTCAATACTTTGTTTAATTGTGTTATGCTTGTTAGAAACCATGCCTATAGGGAATTGTATATTCAATGTGTGTGTAGTATTCTATTTATGTGCCACCTTATTCACAAATTATAGAAACCATGCCTATAGGATCTAAAATCGGATCAAATTGTAGAAAGCATGTCTATAGGTTTGAATCAATTTAATTATCATTTCTTCCCACTAGAAAACATGCCTATAGAATTCAAACAAATAATTCTAGATCCGTTTTTGTGACATGTCACTGTCTAATATCGTATAAAACACCTAGATATCATGCTAATAGGCTTAATTGTATTCTGTTAAAATTAGTAGGAAAAACCTACGTAGGTTCTACTTATCGCATTAAGAAATAGAATTTGTATATAACTGCTTGTTCATTCATTCAATATCACATAGATATCCTACTTATAGTATTCCGAAATTAATAAAATCTATCAATGATAACCAATTTAGCGTGCATTTGATGTCTAAATGCGGAGGCTAGCTTGAGTCTATACTAGTTTCTATTTGAAAGTCCTAACTCGTTTGTCTGTCGCTTAGTAGTTTCCCTTTTGAGCAACCTAAGTTAAGGTTTAGAACAACCCTGAAATAGAGGTCCAAATGCCTCTTGAACCATAGACATCGGACGGGTATTGCATGCATATAGCACGGTTTAGAATCAACTAGCGCTTTAAGTAATAAATTAAAGATAGTGATCGGGTAGCAGGAGATGATAGTCTGTTCTTATTGAATAATATGAGTAACAACCCATCTCGAGGGAGTTACGAAGTATTATTTATGTTACACGGGGTGATCCTTTAGGATAAAAACTTAGGACCCCACTTTCCCTTTGTCTTTCAATTGTTCATTCTTCCATGTTTCTTAGCTTTGATTACATAAACTATAATTAAGTTCGGTCGGGACCCACAGTTGTGGGCCTAGAAGAGTTCCTAACACCTTCTATTCAAGGTAATTTTGAGCCCTTACCCGATCTTTGGTGACGCAAACTGGTCAAACAGATTTATTTGTAAATATATACCCTAACGCACCTTAATCCGTTAGGTGGAGACTCTCTCTTTTAAAACGCATCCTTAAAAGAGTTGTCACGTGTCGAAACCAGACTTTGTGAGCAAAAGAGGCATGACAACATATATATTTTTAGGCTCTTGCCATAGCGAACTTGATCTTTGTGAATTAGTCTTCCCTGATAATTATGTCTTTGTTATTTTGATGTTACCTGAATCCCCCACTCCCATTTTCCCTTTGATTGCTATTTGCACATTCTTTCCCCTATTTCCCCTTTATATGAACTCATATTCAACTCTTGTTTAATTTGATTAAAACGTGCGATTCCCCTTATCTCCTAATCATGTTCACTTGTTCCAAACTTTTAATTTTGCTATATCATGCCTTTCCCCAATCCTTATCCCTTTATTTGCTTTATTCTCTCTTTACACAAACTAACTTCTTTGTTTTCCTTTCTTTTATTTCTTTACATTCCATTCAATATTGCATTTACTATTTTCAACGTAAAGATACTTGACAATGTGTTATTTTGCATAAAGCATGCTCAACATCATATTCCACTTAATACCATAGCAACACTTGATAAGTGTTCGCGCTCTTCCTAAAAATCACCCTTTGAATTTGAAAAGGCTTATTTGCGGTAAAATTAGTCGATTAGCGATGAAACTGATGGTTCCTTATCTTTTCCTCTCAAGTTGTCCACTTGAGGGTACCTCTCTAGACTCTTCTAGAAACCTCATTCTAAAATCGATTGTGCATGCATCATGTGTAAACCTAGTATGAGTTAGAACATTGTCCACGCAATAACTCACTAAGAAAAACTTTGTCTAAAGACCGTCGGATTTCCATAATCCCAATGGACACAATCATGATATGTGCATCATTTGGAGAAAACATGCCAATATGTTGATCATTAACGTGAAAATAGTAGAATCTAGAGGGGCAAGGTTTAACTTTATCTGTTTTGCAAAAATGAGGCACGCGGTCTCCAGGTTCAACATGATTCGGAATATACCACCTTTGCTATTCAATTGGTGGGAAAATCTTGCACCTAGTGACCAAAATCACATGAAAAGAGTTCTTGGGAATTTACCTTCTCTACTAGACATTCAACCAAAAAATGTACCGATCGAGGCCGCTACTATGTTCTGGGATGAAAAGAGGGTTGTTTTCCGTTTTGGGGATATAGAGATGACTCCCCTTCTAGGTAAAATAAGGGGCTTTGCTGGACTTCCTTGGGGTAACCCTGGTCTATTGGTACCCGAGAATTGCATTTCTCGAGGGTTTCTAAAAATGATGGGTTTTAGAAAAAATGATGAGTTAGTCTTCCTAAAGAAGTCTTACATACTGTTTGATTTCCTTTACGAACGTTATGGGCACAATAAATCATATCGCCTTTACCATGATGAGTTTGCTATTACTTCATTGGGTTGGACCCACCGTCGGGTTTTTGCGTTCATTATCTGTTTTCTAAGAATGCTGGTATTCCCGATACAAGGAGAAAGGATTCACACTCGTTTATCTATAGTTACCAAGACCTAAATGGAAGGAATTGTGGAATAGAATTACACCATTGTCCCACTTATCATGACAGAAATATACCGAGAAATGGTTGCTGAAGCATCTTCAAAAAGGGCAGTACCATCAGGAATTTCCACGGCGACCATGGAATTACCACATAGCTTTTCACCATCCAAAAAGAATGACTTTTATCCCAAATAGGTTTGCACAACCGTAAATGTTGTCGATTGGGTGCACTTCTTTAGCAATTTGACAGACAACAAGATCCATTAGATGTTCGAGTGGTTCCCTACCAGTGAGTGTATCATCAGGTCAAGAGATGTTCCTAATTTAGTGTTGATTGGATTGGGGGGTATATATCCTTATGCTCCTATCAGGGTCATGAGACACGCTGGGAGGAAACAACTCATACACCGAGTCTCCAAGATGGTTCACTACAAAGCAAATTTTCAAGGTTATGTTATTCCATTCAAGTACGAGGTACAACATTTGGAACAACACAAAGCGGACATGGAAGCAATCAATGAATATAGAGAAATTGCTACTAAATCAACAAGAGGTTAGAGTATTTATAGCAAGGATTGATAGAGCTGGAAGGGAAGATTAGAAACATGGTTACAGGCTGTAAAAACATGAATGGAAACATAAGAGGTCTCCAAGCAAGGGCGTATCTGCTGTTGGACATGCGCGACCTGGGAACTTGATCGATGGAGAAAAGAAAGCCAAGCATGGAGAAGCTTCCTCGGGGACCAAATAGATTAGGAATTATGTTTTACTTGCTTTCAAGACTTTTTTTAGGATTTGGTTGTAATAAGGCACATGCCACTAGTGACCCGTTATCATTATTATCGTTTTAGTAGAGATTCGATTTATTTTTCATATTAATGAAATGACGCAATTATTGGCATCAATTTTCTCCAAAATTATATGTCGCTTAGGCCTGCCTCGAGGACGATGAGGTCCCCAAATTAGGACGCAAATTCATAGTTATGCAATATATGTTTAAATACTACAAACAACCTTTTAATACTCCTTACTAACTTGTTTGTCTTTTTGTTTTCTTCTTTTCTTGATTTGTTTATTCCCATCCCCTAAGGTTGGTTTATGCAGACTGATATCATCAGCATACCATACCAGATCAAGAGGTCATCCACCTCATCCTCCTCCAAACGATCTTAAAAGCAAAGGAAAGGCCAAAATGGATGATACAAGAAATATCAGGAAAAAAATGCTACACATGAAGAGAAAATCGAAACTTCAGATGGTCAAAGCACTCCAGTAAAGAACAACTTGGTTTTACGGCTAGAACAAAAAATACTGGAGTTACAAGGAAAACTTGAGCAGGTCCGAAATATGGATAACCTCGCCCTCGCCCTGAACGTTCCCGACATCAACCAAAATTCCAAAAACCTAGCACCTCCCCAAAATACACCTAACCAGCATCCATAAAATCCTCCCGCACCTCACCAATATGACACACCGCATCAAAATCCCAATCCTCCACTAGTATCAAGTCCTCCCCAACATCATCATCAGCCAACCCAGTATCCATAAACCGCTACCTATCATACTCCTTATAACATACCTCAACTTATCCCCGACCCTCAAAACTCAACCAACGACCACCACTACACCCAAAACCCTAAAGTTCATCAAAGAAACCCTATATATATGAAATCCTTACCCCACACTCCTCAAAAAACCTTATATATACCTGAATCCGTCGAGAAGGACTTGCTCATCAAGAATATTGAAGAGGAACTTAAGAAGCTCACAAGTCGAGTTCACGGTGTCGAAGAGGGTAAAGGCATTGAGGGATTGAACTATGAGGATTTGTGCATTCAGCCGGACGTAGAACTACCAGAGGGTTACAAACCTCCCAAATTTGAGATATTTGATGGATGACATGATTCGTATAAAATTATTCATGAGGAGCCTCACTGGAGGCAACCTATCTTGGTACATCAGTTAAAATCCAAAGAAATGGGTTAATCGGGTAAGTATGACATTAGATTTAATGGATTGGTTTAGGTTTAATATGGAAAATGCACCAGATATATTCTATATCCAGAATCTCAAGAAGAAGCCAACAGAGACTTTCCATGAGTATGCTACTCAGCGGAGATTGGAAGCTACGAAACTGAGGCCGGCATTGGAAGAAGAGTAGATAAACAAGTTCTTCATCCGGGACCAGGATCCACAATACTACGAAAGGTAAATGGTTATCGAGAATCACAAATTCTCTGATATCATCAAATTAGGGAAAGATTGAAGAAGGAATCAAGAGCCGAATGGTAACTAACTTTGAGGCACTCCAAGATACAAACAAGGCCTTGCAGTCAAGAGACATATCCAAGAAGAAGGAAGTAGGAGCCTTGATGTAGCCCAAGGGCCAAAATCTCCTCTCACGTACCAAACCCCACCACCCACATATCAGCCTTCACATCGCAAATACTAACACTTATAACACACAACCTGCATATTACCACTCACCGCCACCAGCCCGCCAAAACTACTTGACAAATTTCGACCGCAGACCACCCAGACAATACACTCCTATTGTTGAACCCATTGATCAACTCTATGAGAGACTGAAGGCTGCCGGTTATGTGACCCTCATTCCTATTGTTGCAATGGAAAACTCTTCCTAATGGGTTAATCTGAACAAGACATATGCCTATCACTCGGGCATGAAGGGACACAATATTGATAAATGTCGCACTTTGAAGGATAAGATCCAGACTCTGATTGACACCAAGGTTATACAAGCAAAAGAGGTTGCACTTAATGTCCGTAATAATCCCCTCTCGGATCACAGGTACGTAGGGGTAAATGTGATAGAAACTAACGAAGAATGGAATTTGTAGGATTAATTGGACTCATTCGTGAAGAGGATGAAAACACAATACCTCCAGTCATTTTCACACCCATTATAGTGCAATTTCAGTCACCAATTGAGGTGGAAATAGCAGCACCAACTATATTTGAGCTTAAAACAACAATGCCCTTAGTCTCACCAACTCCATTTGATGTGGAAGTGACCACACCCTTCACTGTGATGGTAGCACCCACACCATCCTTTAATTTCAATACTATACCATGGGACTATGACGTAGAGGCTAGAAGAAAGTGAAAAGGGAAAATGGAAGAAACATATGCCGCACAAGGCATGACCAGGACTGGTAGGGTTTACACACATGCGCATTTGGGAGGAACAAGTAAAGAAGCCGCTCCCAAACAACCTATCATTGAAACTGGACCGGACAATCTTTGGATAAAGGTGCAAGCAAGGGAGTACTCTATAGTAGATCATCTAAAAAAAAACCAACTCAGATTTCCATTCTGCCACTCCTACACAATTATAAAACATATAGAAATGCATTAATGACAGTATTAAATGAAGCTTACGTGCCCAACAACATCACCAGTGGAGAGATGGACAACATGGTAGGGAAAGTATTAGAGAGCCACAAGATCACCTTCCATAAAGATGAACTACCACTTGAAGGATTTAGTCATAATAGGGCACTGCATATCACAGTACTGTTTGAGGAAAAATTCATAGCAAAATTCCTAATAGATGGGGGGTCGAGCCTCAACATTTGTTCGTTGACTACTTTGAAAAGGTTGGGTATGTATTTCCATGAGATACGAGCATGTAGTATGAATATGAAAGCATTTGATGGGTCTCAAAGGGCCACAATTGGAGAAATAATCCTTTATTTGTAGATGGGCCCGACTTTGTTTGATTTGAGTTTCAACTATTGGACATATCTGCTACGTACAATTTATTATTGGGATGACCTTGGATGCATGCTGGTGGAGTCGTAGCTTTTATACTGCACCATATCGTGAAGTTCGAATGGAATCATTAGGAGGTGATCATTCATGGAGAGAGAAGTAATCCTATTTATACCAACCAAATTGTTCCGATTATCGAGAATTGAAGGAAGTTGGGTGGAGAAATGTATCATTGCATCGAGTGTGTCAATGCAATAGAGAAAGACAAGTGGTTTAGTAATAAGATTGAAAGCATACTATTATGGATAGAGTATGAACCCAGTAGGGGTCTCGACAAGAATCTTCAGGGTATCACTAAGCCGATATAACCAAAACGTCATGGTAGCACCTTTGGACTTGGATATCAGTACACCTGACAAGAGTATGATGATTGGTTGCCAACATAGCATGGTCCCTATTACCCTTTTGAATAGCCAATGTCGCATCTGCATCAGACATTTCAACAGACCGACATGATATAAGGATCTAAAGAAGATGAGGCTTTAGTTGGCCTAAGGAATCTATTTCTGGATAATGACTACATGGACTTCGATGCAATAGTTGAGAAGGAGGAGGAAGAAGACCTCACCATTCAGACCACGGAGAAAGGAGCTGTTATCAAGAATTGGACTGCTACACCATCCCAGGCCTGTCGAGGTCCAAGGTAGACTAGCAATTAGCATGATTTATTCTCAAGCAACTTTAAGCATTTAAGACATTTTCAGTATTTTGTTTTAAGACGATTTTGTTTTGAAATTTCTCGAGTCATCGAGTCGTACTTGTTTTGAAGTTCTCAAGATTTAATTAATACATTTCTATTTTAGTATTTATTATTTTCTTTTACATTTTTCTCTCTACAACGCTATTATTATTTATCTTAATAAACCAACGACTGTGACATGTAATGAGACAACATAACATAAGGATAGTGACTCGGGAGAGATAGATGAAAACGATGTGATACCTGAGGAAATTGTCAAAGAAGTTGAGAATTTTGAGAATAATCCTAAGTCCAACCTGGACGAAAGTGAGATAGTCAACTTGGAAGATTCTGAAATAGCCAAAGAAACCCGCATAAGTATCCACTTGTCACCATCAGAAAAATAATAATACACCTATTCCTGAAGGAGTACGAGGACATTTTCGCATGGTCTTATGATGATATGAATGGTTTGAGCACGTCTATAGTGGCTCATAAACTATCTACCAATCAAGGAAGAAGTCACCAAGTAGATCAAAGCTAAGGTTCTCAGAGTGGTTGAATACCCTAATTGGTTGGCCAACATCATTCCAGTTCTAAAGAAGGATAGGAAGGTCAGAGTATATGTCAACTATCGAGATTTAAAAAAAGCAAGTCCCAAAGATGATTTCTCTTTACCCCAATATACACATATTGATTGACAACTATGCCAAGTATGAACTCTAATCCTTTATGGATTGCTTTTCGGGATACCATCAGATCTGGATGGATGAGGAAGATGCCGAGAAAACAACCTTTATCACGTCGTAAGGGATGTATTGTTACAACATGATGCCGTTTGGCCTGAAGAATGCTGGAGCCACTTATATGAGAGCCATGACAAACATTTTGAATGAAATGATTCATAAAGAAATAGAGGTGTACATGGATGAAGTCATCATCAAATCCAGAAGAAGCACAGATCACATAGCAGATTTAAGGAAATTCTTTAATCGGCTTCGAAGGTACAATCTGAAACTGAATCTTGCAAATTGTGCCTTCGGAGTTCCTGGTGGAAAGTTGTTAGGTTTCATCGTCAGCCACCGAGGGATTGAATTGGACCCTTCAAAGGTCAAAGCCATATAAGATTTGCCACCTCCGAAGAGCAAGAAAGATGTGATGAGCTTCTTGGGACGTTGCAATTACATTAGCCAATTCATAGCATAGTTGACCGTGATAAATGAACCAATTTTCAAAATGTTGAAGAAAGATGTTGCAACAAAGTGGACTGAAGAATGTTAGAAGGCCTTTGACAAAATCAAGGAATACCTATCCACACCACCAGTCTTTGTCTCGTCGGAACCTGGTAGACCTCTGCTGCTATATTTGTCCGTGCTAAACGGATCTTTAGATTGTGTCTTGGGATAACACGACGAGACGGGAAGAAAGGAACATTCCATATACTATCTGAGTAATACATTCACACCCTACGAAGCACGTTATTTTCTGCTTGAACGCACTTGTTGCGCTATAATGTGGATAGCTCAGAAACTGAGGCACTACTTCTGTGCCTACACTACATATCTCATATCAAGGATGGTTCCCCTAAAAATAAAATACATCTTTTAGAAACCAGTGCCTACAGGGAAACTAGTAAAGTTCCAGATATTGCTGAGTGAGTTTAACATTATTTGTGTGACTTAGAAAGCGGTCAACGGACAGGCACTAGCAGATCATCTTGCGAAAAATCTTGTGGGACGGGAACACGAACCATTGAAAATGTATTTTCCCAATGAAGAAGTATAATTTGTCGGAGAAGATATCACTGAAACCTACGGCGGTTGGAGACTATTGTCTGATAGGGCCGAAAACTACAAAGGAGTAGGTATTAGAGAAATTTTGGTGTTAGAGACGGGTCAACATTATTCGGTATCCATGAAGCTCAGGTTTTCGTGCACCAACAATATGGCATAATATGAGGCTTGTATCATGGGGCTCAATTTGGCCATCAACATGAATATACATGAGTTTCTGGTTATGAATGATTCAGATCTTCTGGTACACCAATACCTAGGAGAGTGGGCTACCAAAAATACCAAAATATTGCCATATTTGTATCACGTACAAGAGTTGATGAAAAGATTCACATAGGTAGAACTCAAACATGTTCTCGAGAATCCAGAATGAGTTTGCAGATGCACTGGCCACTTTGTCCTCCATGATACAACATCCGGATAAGAATTTCATCTATCCTATTCCAGTAAGAATCCATAATCAGCCAAATAACTACGCTCATGTTGAAGAAGAAATAGATGGGAATCCATGGTACCATGATATCAAGGAATACTTGGCAAAATGAGAATACCCAGAACATGCAAATCATACTCAGAAACGCACGCTGTGGAGGCTGTCCAATCATTTCTTCCAAAATGGAGGAATTCTATATAAAAGGGATCCAAACCTAGGGTTATAACAGTATGTTGACGCCAAAGAATCTTCCAGGCTGCTCGAGGAAATACTCGCTGGAACTTGCGGGCCGCACATGAATGGTTTCGTACTAGCTAAGAAGATATTAAGAGTAGGATACTTTTAGATGACTACGGAAACAGACTACATCATGTATGTCCAAAAGTGTCACCAGTGTCAGGTACATGCATATATGATACGGGTACCACCAACTGAACTCAATGCAACAAGTTCACCTTGGCCCTTCGCCGCTTGGGGAATGGATGTCATCAATCCAATCGATCCCACCGCTTAAAACGGGCACAGATTCATTTTAGTGGCCATAGACTAGTTGCACTAAATGGGTTGAGGTTGCATCTTATAAATCTATAACCAAGAAAGTCGTCAAAAATTTTGTTAGGGATTGTATTGTTTGCCTATTCGGGGTACTAGAATACATCTTTATCGACAATGCCACCAACCTCAACAAAGATCTAGTGAAAGCTATATGTGGCACTTCCAAGATCAAAAATAAGAATTCCACAGCATACCGATCTCAAATGAATGGAGCCGTGGAAGCTGCCAACAAAAACATCAAGAAAATTATAAGGAAATGGTAGACAACCACAAGCAATAGCACAAGAAATTACCATTTTCCTTATTGGTATATCGTACTACAGTTCGCATATCAACCAAAGCAACTTCCTACATGCTGGTTTACGGTACTTAAGCTGTCATTCCTGCCAAGGTCGAAATTCCTTCTTTGAGAATTATACAGGAAGTAGAACTCAGTGATGCAAAATAGATAAGGAGTCGATATGAAAAATTAGATCTTATCAAGGAAAAAGAATGAATGCAGTATGTCATGGTCAATTTTATCAGAATAGAATGCCCAGAGGTCAAACCTAGACATTTCACACTTGGGAAGCTGGTGTTGAAATCAATATTCCCACATCAAGATGATGCCAAAGGAAATTTTTTTCCCAATTGGCAAGGGCCCTAAATAGTTCACAGGGTAATAATAGGAAGAGCACTTATACTTGCAAAAATGGATGGAGAAGTTTGGCCAAAGCCTATCAATTCGGACACAGTCAAGAGATACTATATTTAAATTATCTACATTTCTTCATTTGATGTGATGAACTATACTTGACCTGATTCCCGTTTAAGAGGGTATACGTAGGCAGCCTGTGGATATCTCAATAAAATTTTTGTTTTCCCCACAACCAAAAATCGGGGTAGGATTTTGAGGAGGACCCTCAAAATTTTGGAGCAAGTCCAACTGAAGTCATCATATGCAAGACGGTCAGAGAATTGGTTAAGTAACTGGGATATAATTTTGAGAAGGATTCTCAAAATTCCAGATCAAACCCAACAAACTTCGTCACATGCATAATGGCCGAAGAATTGATTACTAAAATGGGGCAAAATTTTGAGGAGGACCCTAAAAATTCTAATGCAAAGAAATCTCAATGTCTCTAAAGTGTCGCAGTCATTGGTTCATTTAATTAACTATATATCATAAACTATTATGTTTTAAAATAATTATGTTTATCAAATGCATGCATACGTTTTGAAACCATTATTTCTATGGCAACCAGATGTTACCCGGGGTAACTCGAACAGGATCCCCAGAGCAAAGAAAAACAAGCAGGCAAAGGCATGAACCAACCTTCCCGCAAAACTCATAATTTTTCTTTGGATGCAGGCACAATGAACATGATAGGATCATTCTCAAGAATACACATACCAAAACCACTATATTCATAATGGAAAGGCTTCCAAATGCAAATATGTCTCCAGATAAGAAAATATTCTACCACTACTTATTATTTGTTCACTACATGAGACTAAGCCTTACCTCCTCAATTGCATAAGGCTAAGCAATGCCTTCTCTTACATGCGACTAAGCATTGTCTCCCAATTTTGCATGAGGCTAAGCCATATCTCCCTAATTGCATAGGGCTAAGCACTGCCTTTCATTGCATGAGACTAAGCATTGTCTCCTCTTTTGCATGAGGCTAAGCCTTGACTCCTCAATTGCATAAGGCTAAGAACTACCTTTCCTTGCATGAGACTAAGCATTGTCTCCCCATTTTGTATGAGGCTAAGACCGGCCTCCCTAATTGCATAAGGCTAAGCACTGCCTTCCACTGCATGAGACTGAGCATTGTCTCCTCTTTTGCATGAGGCTAAGCCCAACATCCTCAATTACAAAGGCTAAACACTGCCTTCCATTTTGCATGAGACTAAGCCTTGCCTCCCTAATTGCATAAGGGTAAGCACTGCCTTCCACTACATGAGACTAAGAATTGTCTCCTCTTTTGCATGAGGCTAAGGTCTGCCTCCTCGATTGCATAAGGCTAAACACTATCTTACATTTTGCATGAGGTTAAGCCCTGACTCCCTAATTGCATAAAGCTAAGCACAACTTTCCACTGCATGAGACTAAGTATTGTTTCTCCATTTTGCATGAAGCTAAGCCATGCCTCCCTAATTGCATAAGGCTAAGCACTACCTTTTCTTGCATCGAGACTAAGCATTGTCTCCTCTCCCTTACATGAGACTAAGCACGGTCTCCTAATTGTATGAGACTAAGCATTGTCTCTCTCTCTTGAATGAGGCTGAGCTAAGACTACTCTACTATATAAGTCTAAGCTCTACCTTTCCTTTCCTAATACCGAATGTTATGCTACGTGAAATCTAGCACTATTTTGCCTTCACGGGGCTAAGCTCTGTCCCAAGCTTATGCAAGACTAAGCTCTGTCTTATTTCACTTATTATGTGACCCATCATCATATCTTTGCATTTCATGGGCTGAAACATCGCCATTTTTTTTCAAAGGCATCATAGTCCGAAGGTAAAATACTCATAGACAGAAGGCACAATGTCATGGCCTGAGGATCTCTCAATATTGCATATCATCATTCAAAGGAGTCATGGTTCAGAGGCGCCATTCTCATGGACCGAGAACATCATTTCATGGCATGTGAATCCCTTATCACGTGATTATGGCCCGGGACATCATGATCTAAGGATATCATCCTCACTGTCTGAAGACAATCTTCACCATCCAAAGGGAATTTGCATTATGTTTAAATTGTCACAATAAACCATATATATTTGCATGCATTATGGTTTAAGTTTTGCATATAATCCCAGAGGTAACCATTCTTCATACGGGAGAAATCTTCACTCTGGTTTCTATTCACAACATTCACATGCTCTAAACGTAACCGACTCCCATCAATTACTCGCTTTTCTTTGTGGCTATTCAGATACCTGCTCTATAACACATCCATTACGTTTGAGTTAACATTAAAAACTTTGCATTCGATTCTATCCTTCCCAAAAGAACCCTTTCTGAAACACACGACCATTCTTATAATAATTCCAACGATTTTATTCACCATTGGGTCCAGAACTACACATGGCCTGATTATTGTAAAATTAGGGATACATAGGCAGTTTAGAACCCAAGGTTTGGCCTATATTTTTCAAAACCACTCCATTCGGTCAAAATCAATCATCATTTCTTTACCCGATAACTTTTTCATAATTCCTAGGTAAAGAAGGGCAGCTGTTGATACCCAATTTTCCCTCATATTTTAACTAAATATACATATACCTTCAAAATAATGCATATGCATCATCATTTGATTTACAAACATACATATGTATTTTTCATAATTTTTCGTAATTTTAAAGATTTAAATCAATTTATTTTTGTATTTTTATTATATAAATATCAAGTATTTACCCTATAAATTATTTTGATGATGAATTAATCATCCAAAAGTATCATTTATACCAGCATAATTCTTAATATTTTTAGTTTATTTTTTATAATTACATTTATATTTTTAGGCTAAATTACATATTTTATAATAATAGCCCATATGCATGTATAATTATATTATTTATGCATAAAATAACTTATATATTTTTATAATACTAAGTAATTATTTTAGTCCATAAATAATATTTTTATTATTTATTAATTACTTTTATAAATTATTTATTTATTAAATATTGGATATTTAATAACTAGCCTAAATTCTACAAATAGCCTGATTCCTGTAAAATTAGGGATACGTGGGCAGCTTAGAACCCAGGGTTTGGCCTATATTTTTTAAAACCACTCCATTCGGTCAAAATCAATCATTATTTCTTTAGCCGATAACTTTTTCATACTTCCTAGGTAAAGAAGGACAGCTGTTGATACCCAATTTTTCCTCATATTTTAACTAAATATACATGTACCTTAAAAATAATGCATATGCATCATCATTTGATTTACAAACATACATAAGTATTTTTCATAATTTTTCGTAATTTTAAAGATTTAAATCAATTTATTTTTGTATTTTTATTATATAAATATCAAGTAATTACCCTATAAATTATTTTTATGATGAATTAATCATCCAAAGTTATCATTTATACCAGCATAATTCTTAATATTTTTAGTTTATTTTTTATAATTACATTTATATTTTTAGGCTAAATTACATATTTTATAATAATAGCCCATATGCATGTATAATTATATTATTTATGCATAAAATGAATTTTATATTTTTATAATATTAATTAAATATTTAGTCCATAAATGATATTTTTATTATTTATTAATTACTTTTATAAATTATTTATTTATTAAATATTGGATATTTAATAACTAGCCTAAATTCTACCTATTTTCGGACCAACTTCCAGCCCAATTACCTAATAAACTAGCCCAAAAATACCCCTGCTCAAACCAAATAACCCCAACCCAATCAATTAAACCTACCCGACCCAAATCCCTTTTAAATCGGGGCCGTTAATCTCTAAGATCAACGACCCACATTATTCCACCCCTTTTTAATCACCCAAAACCCTAATTCTAACCCCATTCTTTACAATCTGCCACCTCTGAACCCTCTCTTCTCTCATCTCTCACGAACCCCAGCTGCCTTCTCTCTTAAACCCTCTGAATCCAGCCCTAAATCGCAATCCACCATAAATTCCCTTACCTTATTTACCTCTCCTCACTATCGGTTACTCGTTTATGGTGTTACATAATTGCTTGCCTAAACATGGCAAACAGATATCTTTAATTTTGAACCAAAAATTTGTTCAGTTCTTTTACCTTTTTCCATCTGTGTTTGTTCTCATTCATCTATGGTATGAATATCTATGAATCTTTGTGTATCTTTGAGATTCTTACTTACCCTAAACTAGAGTTTTCAGATTTCTTTGAATCGAACTAAAATCGGTTTGATTTTTTTATCTTAAGTGTTACTATGCCTATGTTCATCCTATATTCTAGCATGTGACCGATTTTGTTATATTTCTGTCAATATTTGTTTTCTATGAAATTAGGGTTTACTTATTTCCCCTAAATCCGATTTATAGATCCTACATTCTATGATTACCTTATTTATATTCAATTTTTATAGCGTCTCCTTGTTTACTTGTTAATTTCTGCCACTATATAAATCCTCTCCCCGTTTCCCTTTAGAACAGACTTGGAAATCATTATAACCTCACTAGATCTAAACTTTACTCTATTATTTCTCATTCTATATTGTGGTCTTGGCCGGTTGAAAGCCAAGGCCATTAAGTTTCTAGCTTTTTCTCCTCATTTACAATTCAGAATACTATGAGTTGTGCTTTTTCTTGCATTTCTCGCTTAACTGGTGAGTCACTCAAACTTTTGCACTTGCATTCTTACCTATCCCTTATTTGTATATGTTATTATTGATGAATCCATGATCCAATGTGCATACGAGTATTGTTTAGGAATTATCTTTGTTAAGTTGTGTATGTCTTTGTCTCTTGGACCTTTGTTTGCTCCTACTATTGCATGTTCTGAAGTTATTTGAACCCCTTCATTGCCTATTCAGTTAGTGTTTTTACTCTTGAATGACTATGAACATATTTATTCACCTACCTCCCCCC
>MU686831.1:0-13772 GCA_026770625.1 Nicotiana glauca
GTAATGTGGTATACACCGTGTATTATCGTTCAAATTAACCAAAGGCATGAGTTCCACATTCATATTGAGTTGGGGAAGAAAGTGTTTGGTAAGGCTTGTTCAGTCGGGTTCACTTGATTGAGCGCCGGTCGTGCCTCCCGAGGTTGGGGCGTGACAGAAAAAGAGCCAAAGAAAGAGTTAATCCTAATTGGAGAATTGTATACAAGCTTATTTCGAAAGTTGATGCAATTGAAGTTAATTAAACCTATCATGCCACGTTATGTGAATCCAAATTCAAAAGGTTTTGACTCCAATGCAAGATGTGAGTATCACTCTAACACCCAAGGTCACAGTACCGAAAATTGTTGGACATTAAAGAAAGCCATTGAAAATTTGGTTGAAGCAAAGGCAATTATGGTGACAAACAATGAAGATACTCCTAATATCACAAACAATCCGCCCCCAGCTCATGATCATACACATTTTATTGGGATGATTTGTGATGATCGTGAATATAAGCAGTCTGACAAAACACAGATGGTTGTTGGAACCATAGGGCAAGAGCCAAAAGTGATAGTAAGCCCACCGTAATTGGCACCGTTGATTGTGAAAGGTGCGAGTTTTAGTTCAAACTTGGCAGGTTCTAAAAAAATGGTTCTCTATGTCCTTGGAAGCACAAAAAAGATTGAGGTTCAATTGGGTGGGCAAAAATTTATATCCCTGAGGGCATTCAGAAGATTGTTCCGAATAATGCTTTGAGAATTATAACAGATCCAGTTGTGATCTGACCTGTTGCAGAACTCCCAATGTCAAACACAAAAGCTATTCCCTGGAATTATAACAAAATTGTCATGACATACAAAGGAAAAGAGATAGTGGAAGAAACAGATGAAATGGGAGGCTTGACCCGCTCTGAAAGGTGCTACTCACTAGAGGAATTGAGAAAAGCTAAGCAAGCCAAGGAAAATCACTTTCCAGTGAAAGAACCCATTTCAGAAAAAGAAGCGGAGGAATTCCTTAAGAAGATGAAAATGCAAGACTACTCAATCATTGATCAACTAAGGAAAACCCCCGCTCAGATATTCTTGTTATCTCTGCTTTTTCACTCTAAAGAACATCGTTGTGTGTTGATCAAAACTTTGAACGAGGCATATGCCTCAAAAAAGACAACGGTGAATTTTCTAGGAAAAACGGCTGAAAGATTCTTTGAGGTGAACAAAATTTCTTTCAGCGATGATGATTTACCTGAGGAAGGTGCTAGGCACAATAAAGCTTTTCATGTTATGGTCAAATGTGAAGGTCACTACATAAAATGAGTCATGATTGACGGAGGCTCAAGTGTAGATGTATGCCCTCTTTCTATTCTACAACAACTGAACATTGACACTAACAGAATTTGAACTAGTAGTGTCAGCATCAGAGCTTTTGATGGTTCAAGAAGAGACACTATTGGGGAAATTGAACTCACCATGACAATTGGCCCGGTTGATTTTAACATTGTCTTTCAAGTGTTGGATATGAAAACTTCCTATAATTTTCTTCTAGGAAGGTCGTGGATCCATATGGCCAGAGCTATACCATCCACTCTACATCACAACAACAACAACAACAACCTAGTACCATCCACTCTACATCAAATGGTCAAATTCGAGTATGACAGGCAAGAAATTATTGTTCATGGGGAGGATTACTCATCCATCTATAATGACCCGTCCATTCCATGTATCGACGCTAAGGAAGGATGTGAATCCCTCATATACCAAACATTTGAGATAATTGAGGTAGACCAAGTGGAAGAAGGAAAACCAATTCTGCATCCCCATCTTTCAGCCACATCTATTATGGTAGCTTCACTGATGTTGAGGAACGACTATGAACCAGGAAAAGGATTATGATCTTTTCTGCAAGGAATTGTGAACCCTATTGCTCCCTTTTCGAAGAAAGATACCTTTGGCTTGGGTTTTAAACCAACATCAGCCGACATAAATAGAGCCAAGGCCCGCAAAAAGAATGGTTGAAAATTGTCAAGATCAATCCCTCACATTGTCTACTCTTTTGTCAAGACACAATTTGAAGAAGTCTAAATCCTTCTACTCAGGATGACATTGATGAAGTTTGCCAGGGTCTCAAAGAGATGTTCTATGGGATCAATATGGTTCAAGTTGGTGAGGGCCCTAGCCGTGTAAGTGTTCAGTTGATTGGTCTACATACCTCGCTCAACAACTGGGAAGCAACTCCTCTTCCCATCAGGAAAGAGTTTTGGTAGTCTGTTTTGTTGCTTTTTCTGTATTTGGATTATTTTCAGGGTTGTAATCCAGATATTTTAGTTTAATTGCTTTGCTTTAATGTTAACCCTTCTATCCTTTCAATTTCAATGAAATGAAGTTCCAGATTCATAGTAGAATTCTGTCTTTTCCTTTCCCTAATTTTTGTTAATTTATTGTCATTTTCACTTTCTTTAATGCTGGTTTTAAGAACATGACATGCACGCGAAATTCATGCCCATAGCTTAAAAAGTTGTCTAATCTCGAAATAATGAATCAAGAAGTTGAGTATGATGGAGATGAGGCTCTTAAGGAAATAAAAAGGAAATTGGATCAATTTAAGAATAAGCCTAAGCCTATCTTAAATGAAACTGAGGCAATTAACCGGGGAAGTCTCGAACAAACCAGAGAAACAAAAAAATGCATTCATAATGAACAAAAGACGAGAGATGCCATAATTTAAGTTTTGTTCGAGTACAGAGATGTATTTGCTTGGTTGTATGATGACATGCCGGGTTTGAGAGCCGATTTAGTGGTTCATAAGCTTCCCACATATCCTAATTTTCCGCCAATCCAACAAAAACAAAGGAAGTTTAAGACAGACATGAGTGATAAGATTAAAGAAGAAATCATGAAGCAACTAAGTGCAAATATGATCAGGATCGTCCAATATACCACATGGTTAGCAAATGTTGTGCTTGTTCCAAAGAAATATGGGAAAATTAGAGTTTGTGTTGACTATAGGGATTTAAACAAAGCAAGTCCAAAAGACAGCTTTCCCTTACCCAAAATTCATATCCTTGTTGACAATTATGCTAAACATGAGATCAAATCTTTTGTGGATTGTTATGCCGGGCATCACCAAATTCTGATGGATGAAGAAGATGCATAAAAGACCGCCTTCACCACTCTATGGGGAACCTATTGTAATACGGTCATGCCATTTGGTTTGAAGAATGCAGGGGCAACTTACATGATGGCCACGAACACCATCTTCCATGACATGATGCACAAAGAGATTGCAGTGTATGTTGGTGATGTGATTATTAAATCCAAAACACAAGCGGATCATGTGCAAGATTTGAAAAAATTCTTTGAAAGGTTACGAAAGTACAATCTCAAACTCAATCCAGCCAAATGTGCATTTGGAGTTCCTTCGGGGAATCTTTTGGGTTTTATAATCAGTCGAAGAGGTATTGAATTAGATCCCTCCGAGATAAAGACCATTCGAGAGCTGCCTCCCCCGAAGAATAAAAAAGAAGTCATGAGTTTACTCAGGAGATTAAACTATATCAGCGGGTTCATCGCACAACTTACAACCACATGTGAGCCCATTTTCAAGTTGTTGAAAAAGAATGCTGCTATCGAATGGACAGATGAGTGCCAAGAAGCTTTTGATAAGATTAAAGAATATTCGTCAAATCCTCTTGTTTTGGTCGCGCCAGAACCTAGTAGGCCTCTGTTTTTATACCTCTCAGTAATGGATAGTTATTTTGGTTGTGTTTTAGGTCAACATGATGCCACAGGAAAAAACGAACAAGCATATATTATTTGAGCAAAAAGTTCACCACTTATGAGGCGAAATGCACTCTTTTGGAAAGGACATGTTGTGCTTTAACCTGGGTCGCTCAAAAGCTTAGGCATCATATTTTGGCCTATACAACTTACCTCATATCCCGAATGGATCCCCTAAAGTACATTTTTTAGAAGCCGATGCCAACTGGAAATGTGGCAAATCTTGCTCACAGAATTTGATATTGTGTATGTCACGCGCACTGCCATGAAGGCACAAGCTTTGGCTGATCATTTGGTAGAAAACCCGGTTGATGATGAGTATAAATCTTTGAACACATAATTCCCAGATGAAGATGTTAATTTAGTTGAAGAAGCAGTCCAAGATGACAGTCAAGTTTGGAAACTATACTTTGATGGGGCTGTCAACAAAAAAGGCGTAGGGATTGGCGCAATTCTTGTATCACCTACTGGGCAACATTACCCTAAAACGGTGCAACTTTATTTCTTCTATACAAACAACACATCAGAATATGAAGCTTGCATCATGGGTTTGAACATGGCAATAAACCTAAATGTGCGTGAACTGTTGGTGATGGGAGATTCAGATTTGCTTATTCGGCAGGCTCAAGGTAATTGTGAGACTCGAGACATCAAGATCATTCCATATAGACAATGTGTGGAAGATCTTAGCAAGAGGTTCACAGTCATCGAGTTTAGGTACATTCCCAGGTTTCACAATAAATTAGCTGATGCGTTGGCCACCCTGGACTCAATGCTTCCATATCCGGGTAATACTCACATTAACCCACTAGAAATTCAAATTCGCGATCAACATGGTTATTGCAATACAATTGAAGTAGAACTAGATGGTGAACCATGGTACCGCGATATTAAACAGTTTCTTAAAACAAGAGAATATCCGGAACATGCTAATAGGGATCAAAAGAAAACTATTAGGCGACTCTCTAATGGTTTCTTTCTGAATGGGGAAATCCTATACAAAAGAACCCGGGATTTGAATTTTTTGAGATGTGTGGATGCCAAAGAAGCTGAAATGATTATGGATGAGGTGCATTTGGGAGTTTGTGGTCTGCACATGAATGGATATGTTCTAGCAAAGAAAATCCTTCGGGCAGGATATTATTGGCTTACTATGGAGCGAGATTGCTTTCGTTTTGTTCGCAAGTACCACGAGTGTTAGATTCACAGTGATTTGATTCACTCACCTCCTTCAGAGTTATATCCTATGTAGTCTCCTTGGTTTTTTGTTGCTTGGGGAATGGACGTCATTCGCCAAATTGAGCCAAAAGCTTCAAATGGGCACATGTTCATCTTGGTTGCAATTGATTATTTCACCAAATGGGTGGAAGCTATTATACTGAAAGCAGTTACCAAGAAAGAAGTAATAGACTTCGTTCACTCCAACATCATCTGTCGTTTCTGTATTCCAAAAACCATTATTATAGATAATGCTGCTAATTTGAATAGTCATCTGATGAAGGAGGTATGTGAACAATTTAAAATTGAGCATCGCCATTCTACTCCTTATCGGCCCAAAGCTAATGGACCTGTTGAAGCTGCAAATAAGAACATCAAGAAGATTCTTAGGAAGATGGTCCTAGGATCTAGACAATGGCACGAGAAATTGCCTTTTTCTCTTTTGGGATATCGGACAACTGTTTATACATCAATCGGTGCAACGCCCTACTTGTTGGTTTATGGCACTGAAGTGGTCATACCTGCTGAAGTTGAGATTCCCTCTCTCCGAATAATTGTTGAAATAGGGATTGAGGACACTGAATGAGTTAAGTCCCGATTGGAATAGTTGAGTTTGATTGATGAAAAGTGTTTAGTGGCAGTTTGTTTTGGTCAGTTATACCAACAAAGAATGACACGCGCTTACGATAAGAAAGTGCACCCAAGAAGATTTGAGGTAGGACAACTTGTTTTGAAATGCATCTTTCTGCACTAGAAGAAGCAAAAGGAAAGTTTGCCCCAAATTGGCAAGGTCCTTATCTCGTCAAGAAATTATTGTCAAAAGCAGCTCTACACTTGTAAGATATAGAAGGAAAGGTGACAGATATATCCGTCAACGCAGATGCAGTCAAGAGATACTATGTTTGACATGCCTCTATAGAGGCATTTTTATACTTATCATTCTCAGGTTGGGATGACGAAAGGCTATCATTCTCGTTACCCAAAAACGGGTCAACCCTAGTAAGCCCTTTGAAGCATTGTTTATATTTATTTATTTTTCCCTCCTTTGGAATCAATGTCAAAAAAAACAAATTCCAAAAAAAAGAAAAACCAAAAAAAATAAATCAAAACAAGTTCATGTTCATTGAACTACGTCTGACCTGATTCCAAAAGGATATGTAGGCAGCCTCACTCTGGGGTTCGGTCACAGCAAACAAAAATCCATATTTCCCCAATATTCAAAGAAATTGGGGCATGATTTGATTTTATTTTCGACGGTTATTTCATCAAATGGTTACAAAAGTTGTAATTTAGTTGAGTAGTTCTTTTTACCTTTCCCTTTTAAGACCTTCTGATCAGCTTTTGAGAATGCTAAGTCAGTATACCGGGGGTGATGCTTCAACCATTGCAAAGAGAGAAAACAAATGAGAGAGTCTTATCGGTGAAAATCCTCAAGGGCACTATAAGGCGATGGTGAGTTGAGAAAAAAAATGAGAGAGTCTTATTGGTGAAAACCCTCACGGGCACTATAAAGCGATGGTGAGTTGAGAAAAAGGCAAATGAGAGAGGTCAATTGGTGAAAACACACAAAGGGCATCATTGATCAATTTTAGGTTTTCTTATATCCCGGCACAAGCATGGTTAAGGCAAAGAACTCAGTTTCAAAGTGAAGTTTACAATAGATTTTGAGAATTAGACTGCTCATTTTCTTTTTATATGTCATTATAATATTTTTAGTGTGACATAAAACTTTTCAAAAAATATTTTCGGTATATGACATATTTGTCTACAGAATATTTTTTTGGGTTTGGTTAGAGAGTGGAAGGTATTGTTTGGAGACTCTCATGACCCCAAATTCCCACCCTAGAATTAGGTCATCCTAACATTCATTGATAGCTTAATAGAATAAAAAACAAAGATAACAAAGTAACCAATAAAGCTCATAATAACTTCAAAATGGAACATCGATAGCAAAATTCCCAAAACCGTGGAACTGAGTCATAAGCTAAACAGAAATTTAATAATTTTTCTAACACAATAAGGTATGATATAGGATAAACATTAGTAAAGGAAATAACAGAAGGTGACTCTGAGGCATTCGTGCGTCGAGCAGGTATATCGTGAAGTCTTAGAATATAATTGAACGATCACTGGTGTTCGGCACAAGCAGATGCACATGGACCTGCATAAACATGTGCCTAAATGTAGCATGGGTATACCACAACGGTACCCAGTAAGTATTGTGCTTAACCTCGATTATGTAGTAATGAGGCTAGGTCAAAAAATCTATTACTGAAGAAAGTACCATATAGACTAATAAAGGAAATTGAGGAAAAGAATGGTTACAAAGTAGTACAGTAATGTAGACTAACAACATGATTTAAGTAAATAAAGGCAACAAGCAGCGAACACATCATAAGAACAAGTAGTTCAATATGTGCAAATACAAGTAAGGCAAATGAGGAAATAACCAAAAATGTTCGACCAACAAACCCATTTTAACAAAGAATGTGCAACAAGAATCACAATCGAGACACCACACCTCATATTCACATTTCACAATTAACACTCACAATCTTCCTTTTAGCGCCGCATGAGCCTTGCATTTGTAATTTTAAAAATATTTTCCTGAAATGGCTACACACATTTTATCCCCTTATCTTGTCACGTGGCTTCAAGTAATTTCCTTACTTGCAACACGCGCATAAATCCCACCTTATATCGCAGCATGCACACGAACCCCTATCCTTAAACCGCCACATGCGCATCAATATCACAACACAATAACAACTTACACCACACGTGGCCATATGCCAAAACTTGCCAAAATCAATGATATCAATGTTACCACAATACAAAGACCACGGAAAAATCACAATGAGAACAAGAATCTCAATTATAACAAAATGAATGAAAAAAATACTCAACGAGGAATGATAACTTAATAATCAACAACTTCAATCTTAAGGTGGTAATAGTTTTCACAACTTCAACTTCCATAACTCAAAATAAAGGTATTCCAATGAAATGGCAACTTCAAATAAGAGTAGTTGAACAATAAAAGAGGTACCAAGACAGTAAGAGAGGCAACAACTTCAACTAAAGCATATATGAGCAAACTTAAGAATAAAATATAGTATATGTGCTAACAACATCAAATAGATCATGTGAGATTAAATTTATCAATAGAAGATAAACATGTTATGACAAATTCAATTAAATACACGGAAGATTTCTCAATATCTAAATCGGTCAAAACACCACATAGGAGCCCGTGTATACCCTCGTCATCTCGTGCACACGCCTTCCACATAATACAAATAATACAATCAACCCAAATCTTATGGGGTAGTACCTCCACACAAAGTTACACAAGATACATACCATAATTAGGCCAAATCCACCCTCAAAAATAGCTTTTTCCCTAAAATTCGCCTTCGCACGGCTCATATCTAACAAAAAACAACTTAATAACATCAAAAAATATAAGAGAAATCAATTATTATAGATAAATCTATTCCCTTTACATAAAAACCCAAGTCCAAGGGTAGATTCTGATTATCCATAATCACATGAGTCCAGATATGTGTTTTATTTTCAAGTCCGAGTCCAAATCGACTTTCAAAAACCAAATTTTCATTTTTAAAAACTTAGAAAAATCCCCCAATATTTCTCTTTGATTCTCATAAATTTGATGTTAAATATCATGTATAATCATGAAATATAGTTAAAAATTGATTAAAACTACTTACCCAATGATTGTAGGTGAAAATACCCTCTCCAAATTTTCCCATGCCGAATCTAAGTTCTAAAATGATAGAAAATGAGATAAAATCCTAACTCCAGAGCTTTTTCTCAGTTGCAGATGTCACAATGGCAACATTGGGCAAACCCTCGCAACTGAAAAGAATTCATTACAAATGCATCAATGACAGCCTATGTGGGAAGTCACAAATGCGACATTAGCTTCACAATTGCGAAGCCTGATCCCTTTGCAAATACGACTAAAATGTCGCAAATGCAAACCTACCCAGTATGGCCTACACTTTGCAATTGCGAGTGAGGCATCTCAAATGCGATACCTGACCCTCACCTGTTCACTTTGCAATTGCGAGCACTTTGCAATTGCGAGGCTGGTGCTTGCAATTCCAACATTAGAGGCACCAGCATAGTAGCAACCAGATTGAGTTAAAAACTATTCTGAAACACTTCCAAAACTCACCCAATCCCTTTAAGCTCCAAACCAAATATCCACGCAAGTCTAAAAGTATCATACAAACTTGCTTGTTGATGTGCCGTAGAATTCGGGCACTTTTAATACTAATTAGATAGACTTTTGCTTGTCTTTCAAAGCATTTTTAATTAATTATTATAAAGTTTTGGTGTTTTGTAGTGCATGAGAGTTGAAGACCCAAAATCATGGAAAATAAGTCAAAATTCAACTTTTGCGGACCGCACAATTTCATATGAAGATTCTGCGTAGCATTTTTGTGATGGAAAATACAGTCACATAACTTATATGAAGACCGCATAATGAAATGCGGCGTAAAGCTGACAACTGGAGTTTGGGGTTATGTAATCAGCTCTGCTAATCTGCGGACCGCATACATGGTCTTCGACTATTATGTGGTCGCAGAAGGGCTCTGCAGGGGCATCTTTCCCAATCTTGACCTAGACTATTTGTCCACTATAAATAGATTTACTAGGGTTTTTGTGAGATATTGAGTCGAGAATAGGGACAACATTGAATGCATTGAATACACCATTATTTTGGAAGCTTTTAAAGAGATAATCTTGTACCTTTGTAAGCTTTATAACTTTATTTACTACTTTGTTTTTAGATTCTAGTATGAGTAGCTAGTTTTAAATACTAATGTTGTGGACCCTAAATGGGTGTAATGTTAATATATATATATATATATATATAATGGTTGGATAATATTTAATTATTTCTTATGCTTTATTTATTGTTAGTGGTTGCACACATTGATATATTCTATTTTGCTCTATCTTTACTTGGAAAAATGGGTTAGGGTATGATAGAAGTGAATATCAAGAACTAAAGGCTTTAAACCTTGTTTAATAGAATCTCTTAGGAATAAGTCGATTATACTTGGCATGAACTGGTTATTATTAATTACAACTCTTTTATATTTTGGAAAATCAAAAGAGGAAATACTACCCAACTTGTAACGACCCGGGCGGTTGTTTCATGAGTTACAGCCTCGTTTTTTTCATTTTTGCTTTTTTCTATGTTGTTCACCTACATTTTATCGTATGGTATTGTGTTGGTTGGTTCGAGTTTGAAGTGGTTTTGGAATTATATGAGACACTTAGTCACTTAAGTTGGCCATTTAGTTAGAAAAGTCTATCAGAAGTTGACTTGTGAGTAAATGATCTCGGAATTTGGTTTTTATGATTCGGATAGCTTTGTTGGGTGATTTGGGACTTAGGAACATGGTCAAAATGTATTTTGGACGTCCGTGGTAGATTTAGGTTTAAATTGGTGAAATTGGAATTTTAGCATTTTTCGGTTGGTAGTGGAAATTTTGATATTGGGGTCGGAGTAGAATTTCAGAAATTGGAGTAGGTCCGTTGTGTCATTTGTGACGTGTGTGCGAAATTTCAGGTCATTCGGTTGATGTTTGATAGGCGTTTTGATTGTTTGCAAAAGTCAAAAGTTTTAGAATCCTTAGGCTTGAATCCGAGGGCGTTTTGGTGCTTTGGCGATATTTTGAGCGTTACGAAGTTTGGTATAAGTTTGAATAGTGATATGTGACTTGTTCGTATTTTTGGTTGAGGTCCCGAAGGCCTCGGGGTGATTTTAGAAGGTTGTCAGAAAGTTTGGCTTTGTTATTGAGCAGCATGAGCTGCTATTTTTGTAATAACCGCACCTCCGGCTTGGGGACCGTAGGTGCGAGGCCACTGGTGCACGGAGGAGATGGCAGATGCAGAAGTTGACCTAGAGGAAGAAATGCTGGCGTGGTGCATTGGGAGCATCTGAGTGACCGCAGGTGCGGTGCCTGGGAGCAGATGCAGCCCTAAGGGAATTAATGAAAAATCATATAAGCGGTTATTATGACTGCATGTGCGGACTCTCTGGGCAGAACATATAAATTTTTGTCTTTGCGAAATTCGGTCATCTTTCCACCATTTGTGTACGACTGAAGCTTTTTGAGAGGCTTTGAAGAGGGATCCGAAGGGAATCAATTGGAGGTAAGGTTTTTGTACTTAATACTCGATTCTATCGTGCTTTTTAACATATTAGATATGAAATTAATGGAATTCAAAGGTTAAAATTGGAGAATTAGGGCTTGGAATTAGAGAGTTTGAATTAGAGATTTAAGGGGCCATTTGAGGTCCGATTTTGATGTTCTTGCTATGTATAGGCTCATGGGAGGATAAAGATTCTAGTGATGTGATTTTTATCAGATTGACGTGGGCCCGAGGTTGAGTTTGGTCCATTTCGAGATTTTTGATGCAATTTGATTTATTTTCACGTGGGCTTTGTTCCTTTAGCCTATTTTGATGTTATGATTCTGGTTTTGGATAGATTCGGGCGAGTTGAGGCCGAGTCAAGAGGCAAGGGCATTTTGGAGTAGAATTTCATCTGGTTTGAGGTAAGACCTGACGGTATGAAACCCCAAAATTTCGTACTGTTTTGGTAAATAAGGTGGCGCATATGCTAGGCGACGGTCGTGTGGGCATGCACTAGTAGGGATTATGACCTGGGCCGTCCCGTTGTAATTGTATAGTTTCTTATTTCGATAAACTCTATTTGATTTCTATGTGTTTTGGAAATGAATCTGTTAATTTGGGTTGAAATGCCTGAGAGGCTGTGAGGTTGATGACAAAGAGAGGCCGAGGGCTGGATGGTAAGGATTATATATATTTATGGATTTGGGTGTATGTCGCAACGATATTTATACGTATATGGACCGGTCTATATGCCGCAACGATATGTTGGATCGAGCTGCACGCCGCAACGATATAGCACTTGGGTTATAGGAGCCACTCCGGAGTCTGCACACCCCCAGTGAGCGCAGCCAACTATATATATACGAACGGACTGCACACTGTATCAGTTATTATTATTATTAGGAGATATCTATTGAGTAGGAGTGCTGAGTGAGAGTTCTGATTGACGAGAGTTGAGTCATGAGTGACTGAGAAGATGCCCGAGCAGCCATATATATATGAGCGATGCGTAGCTCGAGGGGCTTATTTATGAAATTTACTATTTTCACTCTTCTTTATACTGAGTATCTATTGAAAATATGTTGAAGCAATGTTTTAAATAACTTTCATTGAAACTAATATTTTACAAGTTGTTTGGAAATTGAACTACGGATTTGACTTTGATATTTCCATTGAGATTTTATGCTAGATTATGTATATGATTTAAATGCTCGTCACTGCACTCAGACTTTATTTTCTTTGGTTACTTACTGAGTTGGCGTAGTCACATTACTCCCTGCACCTTGAGTGCAGATCCATGTGCTAGAGCTTTAGAGTGAGAGCTTTCAGCAGCTTCTGAGTATTTACGGAGACAACAAGGTAGTTGCATGACATTCGCAGCCCTGCCTTTCTCCTTCCTATCCTTAGTGTTATTTATTTCAGTCTTTTTTTCTTGTATGGAGTAGACAGTATACAACTGTATCTTAGTGGCTCATGACTATTGACACCAGGATCGTGCAGTGTGGATATATTTGCATATTTTGTTTTTTCTTCCGCGAATTTTGGTATATTAAATGAAATACATGTGTTCATAACTGAATTGGAAAAATGAATTTGCAAAAAACCTTTAAGTGTTCTTTGTTGAATCGGCTTGCCTAGTACAGTGATAGGCACCATCACGACCGGGTGGTTTGGGGTCGTGACAAGTTGGTTTCCGAGCCTAGGTTATATAGGTCTTGAACCGGTTTAGTAGAGTCTCATGGATCGGTGTGGGAGACGTTCGTACTTATCCTTGGGAGGCTGCATAACCTTTAGGAAAACTTCAAACCCTTGAATTCCTGCCATCTGAATTTGTCGATTCTATTACTAAACTTCTTTTATTTTATTCTCTCACAGATGGTGAGGACACATGTAAGACCCCGTGAAATCCCTACTCAAAAACCCGGATCCCGTGGTGCCAAGTTAGGATCGTGTGTTGGAAATTAGTAAATATGAAAGCTCACCGCGGTGCGGACCTTTTTGGATTGAATAATGCATTAAAAAGTCAAGAATAAGTTTCCAGCAAAAATGCAAGAAATGCGGTCCAAAATGCGGTCGCATAATTGAAATGCGGACCGCATATCTGCCGCAGAGTGAGGTAGAATGTTGGTTATAATTGAAGTCAGTTATGCGGTCGAAATGCGGTCGTATAATCAAAATGCGGACCGCATAGTCGTCGCATATTTTCCTTTGAATTTGCAAAGGTCAGTTCTGCAGTGCACTTTGCGATCGCAGAACATGAATACGGACCGCATTCTTACCGCAGACTGAGTCAGAATGTATGGTTTTTGGGAGGCATTCTGCGGTCCATTATGCGGACCGCATGTTCATTATGCGATTGCAAATGCGACCGCATAGTTGACTCGGGGCTCCAATTTTCTAATTTTTTTACCCGACCTCGCCATCGATATAAGGGACATTATAGCTCATTCTAAGCCTATTTTCTGAGATTGTTAGAGAGAGAAAGAGGGTCTTAGAGGTGGAAAGTGTCCCCCCCATCGAATTCTCCTTAGAATCTTGCTATATCCTTGAAACTAATCAAGTGAAGGCTCCTGAATCTTCATCCCAAGAGGCAAGGCTCCATCACCTCAGCTCATATTT